>VMDO01009901.1:0-74562 GCA_007922755.1 Pedetes capensis | reverse complement strand
TCTGTCCTAGAAGAGGTACAACCAGAGTGCTCCTTGGAAGCAAAAATGGCCAAACTGCGTCTTACATATTTTGGACATGTAGTCAGGAGAGAACAATCCCTGGAGAAGGACATCATGTTTGGAAGAGTGGCAGGTCAACAGAAAAGAGGAAAACCCTCCACCAGATGGATTAACACAGTGTCTGCAACAATGGGCTTAACCATAAATAAGATGGTTTGCCTGGCACAGAATCGGCAAGTGTTTCGATCTGCTGTACATAGGGTTGCTATGAGTCGGACTCGACTCGACGGCACCTAACAACAACAACAACTTATTTATTTATCTTTTTATATCTAAGAGATTTTTAGTTCACTTCTTGGTTTTTATGAAATTGGAAATTTGACTTTTTTCTCTATTTTTATCTCTTATTTTATTCCATGGTCTGTGGTTTAGCTCAGTTGGTAGAGTGCCACGCTGCACTCTCTAAGGACCTGAGTTCAATTCCCAGCACTGCAAAAAATGGGAGAAGGACATGGCAATCCACTCCTGAAGCAATCAGCCATTGAAAACCCTGTGAGGTGGACCCAATTTGACAGCCCCTAACATCTTTATTCCCTTAGCTATATGCATGGCTAGCTTTTCCAAAACAAATGTGAAATAGCAATGATAAAAAAGCACACTTGACTTTAATGGTCATGACATTGTGTGTGAATGTGTGTTTGCATGGCATGTGTATAAATGTGTATGTACATGTAATTTGTCATATAATGGAAATGGTGTCTTAATTCTGCTCCTCCTAGACTTTTAATAAGGAATAATTGGTAAAAGTTATTAATAGCTATCATGGCACTTATGAGTCATTCCTGCAGCTGGACTTGCATTTGGTAGGGAGTTTCCAAGCAAAAGTAGATAAAACTTTGGTTATATTGTATTAGTTGCCTATAAAAGGGAAGCACAAATCTCTTTAGTTCTGTAAAAGATACATCTGCAGTGATCTCAAATTTAGCCATGTTGTAAAAACAACTTCAGAGTACTTTTTAAAAATAAATGATGACATACAAACTATTTAGGGAGAGCCAAAATGATCACCACTAAATTGAGCAAATATCCAGTAACTGTGTGGAAAACCTCAAGCCTCATTGTCCAAGGGGTTTCTAATGTGAAATCAAAATAAAGATGCCTCTAGGCAGGTAAGAGATAAGTATACAATTGCATTGTAGTGCATGAAAAAGGTCAACAGCTGCTTTTTAAAACCTACTTTTTTTTTTTTTTTAATTTATGGGCTCCTTCAGCGGGATGAAGGAGTTGATCATTCATGTCTTTTGTTTTACTTCTGTTAGGGCAATAACAGGGTCCACCAGAAGTACAGATGCTAACTCCTCTGAAACAGGACAGGCAAAGATTTCAGAGGCAGTTTTGATTTGAGCTCACTAACCTGAAAGGGCTGGGATTTAGCTCAGTTAGTAGAGTGCTGCTCTGCAGTCTCTGAGGTCCCGAGTTTGATTCCCAGCACCGCAAAATGGGAGAAGGATGTGGCAATCCACTCCCAAGGCAATCCCAAAACAGTCAGCCATTGAAAACCCTATGAGGGTCACTATGAGTCGGACTTGACTCAAGGTCACCTTACAACCTGGAAGATCTGGCTTACCTAGTGGGGAGCAAGAACAGAGTTGTATCTCCTCCAGAAAGCCTCTCCCTACACCCTCCTCCAACTCCATTCCCAGGAAAATCTTCCCACTATGCCCTATATCATTTAGTCTGTCTCTGTTTGGTATAATCCATTCTAATTCTGCACATGTTTGTTCACAACCAGAAAATACAATCACTGAAGGCAATATTCATGTATTTCACTCCCACCCATACCATGCAGTGCCCAATGTAGCAACCTGTGTGCAAGGAATAAATGAGTGAGTGAGTGATAAGCACAAGCTTCACTTAGATCCCTTAACAATGTTACTAATGATACTAAAAAGAATGATAGCAATGGCTAATTTTATGAAGTCTCTAGTATGTGCCAAGAGTTTAATGTGCATTATTCCTTTAGTCCTCATTATGGTCCTGGCAGGTAGATATCATTATTCCCACTCAAGAGATAAAGAAGCAATGCTCAGAAATGTCATCCAATTTGCCAAGGCTCACATGAAAGAGACTGGAGGGCTTGTGTGTCATCCAAAACCAGGCTCTTTCCAATGTGCCAAGTTGTCAGGTGTCCATAGGAATTTCAGCCCTTATCACATGATCTGTTTGGTGTTTCTATACTGCAAAGATTACTTTGAAGAATGTTAAGAGAAAAGAGTATGTTCAAATGTGGGTGGGATTTCTAATGTGTTTTGAAATTGGAGAAAATGTATTGCCAAGCACTAAACAAACATTGAATCTGTTTTATGAGCGAATGGATTAAGTTGGATTTCAGTGCATTCCTCTATCATACACAGAAGGCACATGCTCATGTCTTGCTCCAAAGTTTCAGAGCAGTTGGTGTTGATCACAGACACTGCCAACTGGCTGCATTGTTTCAGAGGAATGCTGCACACAGAATTTATATCTCAGACGGTTGCTTAGCTAAAAAGAAAAAAAAATATGAAAGAGTTTTGACAGCCCAAACTATTCTCTTGAAGACAGAATAAGTAGTTTCCTAAAATACCTTTCCTTTTTCTTTAAATATAAAGGTTTTTGGAGACAAAAACTGTCTTTTACATTCTGTCTGAAACCTAAGCTGCCAAGCCATATACATTCAATAATCATTTGCTAGCTCTATGCAAGTTAAGCCTATCTACAGTGGCTACTCCCACAGCTATACCACTGTGGCCCCGGATCCCATCAGATCTCAGAAGCAAAGCAGGGCCAGGTCTGGTTAGCACTTTGATGGGAGACCGCTTGGGAACACCAGGTACTGTAGGTTTGGGAGAAGGACCTGGCAACCCACTCCCCCAAAACAATCTACCATTGAAAACCCTGTGAATAGCAGAGAAGCACTGACAATCGTGTTTCGCCTGTTGTATGTAGAGTCACTATGAGTCAGAGACATCAACTCGACAGCACCTAACAATACCAACAATATTGGTTATACCGGTAGGTACTATTAAATCTGGTTTCATTAAGACATTCTAAAAATCTTATAAGAGAAAATTCAAAATGAGATGTGTGTGCAAAAACAGGAAAACAGGCAAACAAACCCTGGATTTTCCAGTTCACGAGCTTTGTGGATTATGCAGAGGGGGGAGGATGATCACTAGAATAAACACTTAAAAAAACTATACATTAAAGCAAGGATGGAAAACTATTCAAGTTGCACTTAAACTTGATCAATTGCTAGTAGATTTCTGGAACTTTCTGTTCAGAAGGGTCTGAGGAAAGAGTACCATGAGCTACTTGCAATGTCTCCTATTCACAGTCACTTGGTTCTGCAGTGTTAATAGGGTTTGTCCCCTAAAACTTGCAACTGTGAATCCAGGTTCATCGCTCACCACTGGAAAAAGCCAATGACTTGAGGAGAAGTTGTTTGGGCAAGGAAAAGACTTCTTTGGAAAGCTGGCAAGCCAGAAAATGATGAAGACTCTTGCCAATAAAGACCATTTTGCCTAGGAGCTGCAAGGCATTGTAGGGAAGCATAGCAGATTAGCAGATAGGCTAGGCAAGTACTATGGTCATTAGGAACTTTGGGTGTGCTTTTCTGACACAGGGCTGTTTTGATATGTGTGTCACTGACTGTTCTGGGTTCTATGAAGCTAAAGAAAAGTTACTAATTAGAAAATTTTATGAGTCATGTCATTTTAGTTTCTTTTCCAGGGAATAGTTAATTCTGAAGTAAATTAAGACACAATAAGTGTCTTTTTCCCAGAGAACAAGAAAAGATAGGGCAAAAGATAGGGACTACTCTCCACCCCCCTCAGAGGACTGTAGGTGAAACAGAAAAGCAACTTGCCCTAGAGGACAGGGGGAAATGACATCCTCTGGTGAATAGTTTTTAACTCATTAGGGGACTTCAGTCTGAAGTGCCAGCTTCAGTAAAGCTACTAGGTTTATTTAGGTTTTTCCTAGGTAACAAATTCATGCTGGAGTTTAATCCCTGAAGTCATATGTTAAGGTATTAAGAGGGTGGGAACTCAATCTCCAACTATGCTGTTTAGAAGTGGGTCCTTTGGGAAGTGATTAGGATTAGATAAGATCAATAGAGTGGAGCCTCCATGATGGGATCCTGATGCCTTTATAGAAGGGGAGGAGACCACAGAAAGACACATTCCCTGTCTCTTGCCCTGTGACACCATGTGCTACCTCAAGACATTGCCAACAAGAAAGCTATTACCAGGTTTGGCCCTTGACCTTGTACCTCCAGAACTATGAGTTAAATAAACCTGTTTTCTTCATAAAGTTAGCTTTCCTTGAGTATTTTATTACAGTAATAAAAAATTGACTAATACAGGCAGTCAATGGTAAATATAAAGTCAAAAGTTGAAAAGAAAAAGAGAGGTTATACTTATTTTTTCTAGTACTAGGCACTTTAACTCAGGGCCTTAAGTATATTAGGCAAGTCCTCTACCACACAGATACACTCCAGCTCCCCTTTTTCAAATTTTATTTTGTGACAAAGTCTCACTAAGTTGTGCAGGCTGCCTCTGACCTTGGACTCAAGATCCTTCTGCCTCAGTCTCCCACCTCCTAAGTCACTAGGACTACAGGCATGTACCCCAGATACCCACCTGAAAGGTTATACTTTTAAGAAAGAACTTGGTCTGCTAGAATTATTTATTTGACTATAGGATTTAGTAAAGAATCCATCAGTTTTGCTAGCTGATAAAATATATTTACTCAGTAACTTAATTACCAAAAATAACCTTTCTTATTTCATAGGACTGTATATACACCAAGAAAACATAAATGAAAGACTCAATTATATTTTTATTAATTAAGTAATGTAGTATATAAAAGGGCAACTTTTTGCCCCATACCCTTATCCAATAAGCATATATACTTTAGTGTTTACACACACACACACTGACACCTTTGTACAAACAGAGGCAGAGGGGTCTAGATGACTAACCAGAGATCCACAGAGTATTAGCATGAGGACGCCAGACCCTGGAGAACTCTAAAGCAACCCAGGCACAACAGTGAGAACTCTGGAAGCCAAACCACAAATAATTTATTAAGAACATTAGAACCACCATGGTCCCCTCCTTTTTTACATATTCAAAAGTCCTGAGAGTTGGGAGCTCCCTACAGGAAAAAGGGAATCAAGTGCTATTGAGTAGCATTTAAACTTGGTGGAAAAGAAAAAGAAAAGGAAAAATGAGAAAGAAAAGAAAAAGTATTTGATTTGAACCTAGATGTTTGCAAGCATATCTTTCAATTTTACTACAGATTTTATATTAAGTTTGAAAATAAAGGTAGATGTTTATCAATTTATCCTTTTTCATCAAAAGACAGTGATGCTAAAACCTATGCAGTCCCTGCTTTTCTTAGTTATATGTAGTAACAGGGACATCTCAAACCTGGCCATTCTTAAGTTAGTTCTTGTCTGGTGACAGTTAATAAAATCACCTGTGGGATGCTCAGGTTACCCAATCTCACAAAATTTAGCCTTTAAGTGACACAGAAAATATTAAGATATGGCAAATTATGTCACAGTTATACCTATAAGAGGACTCTTTAATCATCTGAACAGTTTGATACAGGATGTCCATTGTTCTAAGACATGAGATACTAGGGAAGTTCACTAATGGAAAAAAATACCCAGAATTGTCGTTTAAAATATACTTTTGTGCTTCTTCCTCATTGGCTTCTAAGATTTTGTTTGTTACTCAAGTGTGCACAAAAAAATTTGTTTTTTAAAGACCCCTTCCTCACCCTCCATTTTATATAGGCAATTGCTGGGTTTTCTTGACCTTTCAATAAATGAGGAAAAAAAACAAGACAAAAAAGCACCCCAATGTTATTGTTGTAGTTAGATGCTGTTGAATCAAGTCGGATTCATAGTGACCCTATGCACAACAGAATGAAACACTCCCTTACACTGTGCCATGCCCAGCACTCTGTCAGTGAGTCTCTACTATTCATAGGGTTTTCAATGGCTGATTGTTTCAGGGTTGCTTCAGGAGTGGGCTGCCACATCTTTCTCCCATTTTTGTGGTGCTGGGGGTGGAATCTGGGGCCTCAGAGAGCACAGAGAAGCATTCTCCCAACTGAGCTAAACTCCAGTCCCACCCTAATGTTAATTAACAGCTATGTTCCAATTTGTGCACAGTATCTGAGTCTACCAAACCATTGCCTTAAATGGTTGAAACCATTTTCCATTTTACCAGCAATGAATGAGAGTTCCAGTTGCTCCACATTCTTGCCAGCATTTCAGGTTATCAGTGTTCTGGATTATGGCCTTTCTAATAGGCATCTATTGGGAGAAGGACCCGGCAACCCGCTCCCAAAAATCAGTCTGCCATTGAAAACTCTATGAATAGCAGAGAAGCACTGACAATACTGTTTCACCTGTTGTGCCTAGGGTCTCTATGAGTCAGATACCGACTAGATGGCACCTAACAACAATAACAAAAGGTATCTAGTGGAATTTCATTGTTTTAATTTGAATTTCCCTGATGACATATGATGTGGACCATCTTTTCACATGCTTATTGGTCACCTACCTGCAGCCATACCACTGTAACATCTGATCCCATCAGATCTCAGAAGATAAGCAGGGTTGGGCCTCATTAGTACTTGGATGGGAGATGACCTGGGGACCTGGGAGATGACCAGGTGCTGTAGGGTTGGGAGAAGGACCTGGAAACCCACTCCCAAAAGACAATCAGCCATTGAGAGCCCTATGAATAGCAGAGAAGCACTGATTATTAATAGTGTTTCGCCTGTTGTATGTAGGGTCTCTATGAGTTCGACACTGACTCGAAGGCACCCAACAACAGCAACATTTAGTCATCTTTACATCTTCTTTGGTGAGATGTCTATGTAGTCATTGGTCCATATTTTAATTAGGTTGTTTTTCATATTGTTGAGTTTTAAGAATTTTTGTATATTTTTATAACAATCTTTTATCAGGTGTGTCTTTTGCAAATACTATCTACCAGTCTGTTGCTTCTCTTTATTCTCTTGACAATGTATTTCACAGGGAAGAATATGTTTATTTTAATGAAGTCCAGTTTATCAATTGTTTCTTTCATTGATTGTGCTTTTGCTTTCATATCTAAAAAATCATCATCATACTCAAGACCATCTAGGTTTTGTTATCTTCTAAAAGTTTTATAGTTTTGAATTTTACATTTACATCTATGATCCATTTTGAGTTAATTTTTGCAAAGGGTGTGCACACAGTCTATGTCTAGATTCACTTTTTCTCCTGTAGATATCCAGCTGTTATAATCACCATTTGTTGAA
Source organism: Pedetes capensis (assembly GCA_007922755.1). Classification (NCBI taxonomy): domain Eukaryota; kingdom Metazoa; phylum Chordata; class Mammalia; order Rodentia; family Pedetidae; genus Pedetes; species Pedetes capensis. The sequence continues at coordinate 67,200 of VMDO01009901.1, read as the reverse complement.
AAGGCTATATTTTCTCCATTGTATTATCTTTGCTCCTTTATCAAAAAGTAGTTGACTATATATATGTGGATTTATTTCTGATCTCTCCATTCTGTTCCACTGATCTATTTGAGTATTTTTACACCACCACATTATCTTAATTACTGTACCTTTACAGTAAGACTTATAGTCAGGTGGTATAAGTTCTACAACTTTGCTCTTCTCTTTCAATATTGTGTTGGCTATTTTAAGTCCTTTCCTCTTCATATAAACTTTAAAATCAATTAACAGTAACAATAAAATATCTTGCCTGAGATTTTTATTTATATCTTACTGCATCTATAGTTCAGGTTGGGAAGAACTGACTTCTTAACAAAATTGAGTCTTTCTATTCATGGACATGGAATATTCCTCCAGTTATTTACCCAAAAGAGTTGAAAATGTATATCCCCATAAAAATTTCCACAAGAAATTTACAGAAGCTTTACTTATAATTGCCAAAACTAGTAGCAATCAAGATGTTCTATAGTGAACAGATCATAAACTGTGGTACATCTAGATAAGGGAATATTATTCATCACTAAAAGGGAATGAGCTATTAATCCATGAAAAGATATGGAGGAAACTTAAGTGCATATTACTTGGTGAAAGAAACCAACCTGAAAAGTCTTTATACTGTATGATTTCAACTATATGACATTCTGGAAAAGGCAAATCTGTAGGAGAAAATAAAAAGATCAGTGGTTGCCAGGGGCTGGAGGGGAGAATTAGAGATGAATAAACAGAACACAGAAGACTTTTAGGGCAGTAAAACAAATCTATAATGGTGGATGCATGTCCTTATAACCCACAGAATATATGAAGTATGATTTAGAAATATGGTGAATGTTTAAATTTAAAAATGTATTATTCATGAAAAAGGGCATTTAGAACTGCTTTGGAAGGTGTTAAGAATAAGGGAATAAAAGTGTTCAAAGATGGGGGGAGTACTTTGAGGGGGATTAATGGCAATGTGTCTTTTACTGTAATAAATTTTTTTTCTTTAAACTTTCACCTGATGTTTCTGTTCACGCCTCATATAACACCAACATGAACCCTAATTTAAACCACGGGTTTGAGTTAATGATGATATGTCAACATAGGTTCCTTGATTATAATAAATGTACCACTCCAGTGGGGCATATTGATAATAGAGGAGGCTATACCCAGGGACAGCTATAAGAAAAACATTTATTTTCTATTCAATTTTGCTGTGAACATAAAATTACTCTTTAAAAGTCTGTTTTTAAAAAGGCAAGCAAAATAATTTTAAGTAAACTTTTTAAAGTTTTAAATCATTTGTAAACTGTTTAGACCAAAAGTTATTTATATTTAATAACTTGACAACTTTTTTCACTTTTTTCCTGGTTATTGATCTATTTTTTCACTTCTCTTAAGTTATTTTTTTCTAATCATTTTCTTTATTTCTTTATCCTGTGTTGCTATTACAATTCTTGCTTTTCTAACTGCATTTTCATGCTATATCTTGTCAATACTTTTATTTTTATTGTTTTGTATTACTTGATTTAGGTATTCCTCTTTTAAACATATGTTTGAGTTGAGGAACATAGCCTAGTCTGAAAGTCCTTGTTTCTTATGAGGAGATGTTTATGTTTATGTCTATAAAATATTTAAGCCTTCATTTGGTCTTTTATTAAGAGTTTATGCATTGAGTGTTCATTGGCTCCATTAAAATCTGTCCTTATATGAATTATGTTTTCACTAGCTATCTTTATTAGTGTATATTAATTGTACAAAGTAATTGGTTTTGTTATGACATTTTCATACATACATAAAATGTACTTTGATCATATTCATCTCTTCTATTACTCTCCCATATGCCCTTCCATCCTTCCCATTTTGTACTTCCCCACCTCCCTAATAGTCTTCTTTTTACTTTCATGTCCTTTTTTTCTCCCCTAAATATCCCATATAAAGAAAATTTATGATATTTGTCTTGATGAGATTGGCTTGTTTTGTTTAACATGATGATCTTCAGTCCCATTCATTTTCCTGAAAACAATATAATCTTGTTCTTTGTTATGACTGGATAAAACTCCATTATGTGTATATACCACATTTTCTTTCTCCACTCATCTGCTGATGGGTACCTAAGCTAATATCACAACTTGGCTACTGTGAATAGTGTTACAATAAACATGGGTATGTAGTTAACTCTGTAGTAAGCTAACTTTGATTCTTTCAGGTATATACCCATGAGTGGTATCCTCTGTGATTGGAACAGTAGAGAAGGGACAACTTATTTTGGATTTTGATAGCTAAATAGGTAGCTGAGTAAGCTAAGCTCAAGTCTGGGAATTCATCACAATTTTGCATGTTTGTTTCACAAATAAAATCAAATTCTGGCAAAGTTAACTTATTAAAGTTCCATGACTAATTAGCATGAGAGTTGATAATAAAACCTGTGGCTCCTAGCTTGAGATCATGCTTTCCACTCCCTCCTCAGCTTGCTAAATTTTGCCCTATTCCATGTGGGTAAGTCATTTACTTCTCAATAATCCTATTACAAAATTTTATACTTCTTCTCATAGAAAAAGCATTTTCTCTACCATATCCATATTTTCTATGATCTTGCTCAGGTACTGAAGGATGTATACCCACAGAACAACTCAGAAATAATGTTTTAGTTGTAGTTGCAACCCAGTGAATTATCAATGTGGTCATCATATTTTGGAAGTCCCTTTTATTTCAACTTAATGCTGGAATAGGTAAGAGATGTAGGCATGATCTTGAACATTAAGGGACTCACTCCTCTTTCAAGAAGGCAGAAACATGACTAAGTAACCATAAACACATGGTATACTCTAAGAAGCATTACAATTTGGAAACATCTTTGACGTAATAAGTATGGCATTCAGGGATGCTTACATGGAATTCCCTCTCATAAGTGGTATAATTTAAAAACCGTCTTTGATGTAACAAATACAGCACACAGAGAAATTTATTAATTCCCTCTCATTTTTTCTCTTTGAAGAAAATGAGTGTTTTCAAATGCTTTTAGTAGAGATTAATTTACTCATCAGCCTTAATGTAGGGTTGATATTTTTATTGAAAAGGACACGTACCTCCATACAGCAGCACACAGAGGCACATAATAATGCAAAAAACTTGATCTTTCAGTGTAAGAAGATGACTCATAAAGAAATGAGCAGAACTCATCCAATCTATTTTAGTTAGTAGCTCCACATGAAATTCTTTTGACCATGACTTTCCTCAATTATAATAGCGTGATGATGTCACTTTCCTCAGAGTGGTTTGTGGATTTAAATTAAACAAGACAGCTACTGGAAGCTGTCACAACCTCAGTACAACTGATTGTGACACACTGAGCACTTACTGTGTGGGGCCTGCCTGAAGCCCATGTGATATCTCTGTAGCTTCAGCTGATTAATTCATATCAGTGAAAATCTGGTCCTGGTAGCTTCCTAATGTTGGACACATACTCACAAAAAAATGATTAATGATATAAAGTTTTGCTTTTTGACAAACTCTTTTGGTGACATTGACACTTTCTGTTATACCTCCACTCACATTTTCTGAAATTAACTCAAATTACCTTATGCATAAATTAACTTCAAGTAAAAATGAAGGCTGCAATAAATCAGCCCACCAAATCTTGTACTTCAAGGATAATTCCATAAATCACATAAAAAGTTATATCCTTTCTCTTGAAGAAATTTCCATATATCACAGATATCATTTTGAAAGGGAATAAGTTATGGTGACAATGAGGGGTTCTAAGTTACCTTTTGAAAGCATATCCACAGTATAATTAGCACAGTAATCTGGAGAATATTCAGGTTTATGATTAGTAATACCTTTAAGAAGGTGTTACTTCTAAAAACTGTATTATTGATGAAGATGCATACATGCAGAGGATTATCCACACTCACACCCTCATTAAGATAAGAATCAACCAGGTAATTATGTGTATATGTATAAATACACACATACAACTATATACAATTATATATACACACATATATACAAATATATGTACAAATATATAAATACATATATGTAAATTTGAGAGATCAAAGTAGGATATAGGGCAATAATAATGAGATATCCTGAATGGCAAAATACATATAAAATGTATATATACTTGTATGTATACACACACATATGTGTGTGTGTGTGTGTATGTATGTGTGTGTGTGTTTGACCTTTCCAGCCAGGATCTTAGTATATAGCCCAGTCTGGCATGCAAGTTGTGATCCTCCTACTTCAGCCTCCCAAGTGCTAGGATTACAAGTGTGTCACTATGCCCCACTAATAAAAATATTTTTGATTAAAAAAGAAACTCTTTAACTAACATATCTTTAGATATCCTTTCCCATCACAAAATGAGCTTTTAAAAAAATCAAGCTCCATTCTGAGATTTCCATTGGTGGGATTGCCTTCCTTAAATCATTGAAAGATGGGTGCTATTCATGATTGTCTTGGAACTCTCCTCTGCCTTTCTTTCTGAGATTTTTTTCAATGGATCAGATTCCCTTCATATTGACATATTCAATTTTTAAAGGTGGTCATATATAATATCACTGTTTCCCTAACCTATGGGCCAATGAGGTATTTTGTTTCTTTTTAATGGCCCATGCCTCTAATCCAGGAGTTAACAAGCTGTAGCTTTATTTTTGTTTGCTTTGTACAGCCACAAATTCAAGATGGTTTTTGTTTTTTTAAGTAGCAGAAAAAGCAAAAGAATGAAATTTCATGGCATATGAAAATTACATAAAATTCAAATTTTAGTTTCCATAAGTAATAGTTGGCACACAGTCATGCCCATTCATTTCTATATTATCTGTGGCTGCTTTTATTCTACAACAGCAGTATTGAGTAGCTCCAACAGAGACCATATGGCCTGCAAAGGTTAAAGTATTTGCTACTTGGCCTTTTACAGAAAATGCTTATCAAATTCTAACTAATGCATCCCATGCTTTCTTAATGGTTCAACTTTCTGGAGATCTTCTTTTCTTTCTCCTTTGTTTCACCTAGAAACATCATGGGTAAGTATGCCATCTCATACAGGTTTCAGCACAGCCATTAAGGGCTGAGCAAGTGGTCAAGCACTGAGCTAGAAGTCTCTCAAAAATATTGGTTGAGGACCAAAATGTTCATGTTTAGAGCAGTTCCAGTGCCAAGGTACCACTGTGTATTGATTACCTACCATGACTGTAACACTGCAGTATGGATTCTTTCCCTTCCGACAATGGTTCCTAATATCTAAAAACTAGTCTCATTGTTCCCTGTAGCATGATGATGATGTGAAGAATCTCATCTACCAAGGAAATTGAAACTAACACATAAAAATGTATGTTTCTGTTCTAAACTAAGTGCATACAAAACCCCAGAGCTTCTGAATTGATAAACTCCTCACCTAGTTATGAGAAAGAATGCAATTTGGGGCAGTAATTTTGAAATTTGAGAGAAACCAGCAAGTATTCACACCAATAATCACTGTTGTAGGTCTAAATCACTAAATCCTGAGGTCATAGCTATTCTTTAAAACCAAAACACTACTAAGCTCTGCTGACCATATGGGTTATCAAAGATGAATTCATTCTCTTCCTTTCTCTCCCTCCCTCTCTCTTTCTCTCCCACTCCCTCCCTCCTTCCCTCCCTCTCTCTCTCCCTTTCCCTCTTTCCCTCCCACCCTCCCTCTCCCTCTACTTCTCCCTCTCCTTTTCCATCTCTCCTCTTTATCCAGCTGAGAAATAATTCTCATTGCCTTAAAACTTTATCCAAATATTCTGAGAGGAATGAAACAACCTGCATGATTATTAAACCCCTGAATTAAAAAGAAAACAGGAGAAAACATTCTGATGAGGGATAAGCTGCCCTTTAGAATCTGAGTTACTGTGTCTAGTGTGTAAGAATGCAGATGGAAAAGGCTCAGAACAACTGCTGTGGGAATGGAGGGTAAACATAACCAAATCTAGGGGCCCAGAAACTTCTACAAGGATGGATTGCTCAGAAGACAGTTATAAATAACAGAGAAGGGTGTGAAAGGATTGCCCAGTCTCACTTCCTCAGGCCCATGTGCTCATGCTGTTACATGGGACTTAGAGGATCAGGTTTTATTCCTAGAAAACAAAGGTGAAAATTGCCTGCTTTTGGGTAACTAAAATGACCCAATTATATAATATTGAATAAATGAATAAACGGATAAATGAATGAAAGAGACATCATTGAATACTATCTATCATCTTGCCAGTCTCTATGATGAACACTATTCATATGTGATTGGGTTTTGCCCTTATAACAAGCTGTGATGTTAGCATTTGTATCTTCAATGGTAGATAAAGACAGTGAATTGGATATGTAGAAGGGACCCTATCACATACTGGACATTCTACATTAGCTTGTGTTAGCTTAGTTGGTTTGTGACAGACCAAGTTAAGAGGAAGGATAGGTTAATTTTGACTCACAGTTCAGAGGATTTCAGTCCATAGAAGTGAGGAAACATGGAAGCAGAGCTGGTGGCAGCACCTGTGTTGAAAGAATTCATATCATGGTATCAAGAAGCAGAGAGAGAACAACTGGAACCAGGGATCTACATAAAACTTCTAAAGGCCCACCCCCAGAGACCAACTTCCACAAGCATGTTCCCACCTCCCTAAGTTCCAGCACTTCCACAAATATCACTACCACCTGGGAACCAAGCATTTAAATATATGACTTTTGGGAGACATTTTGGAACCAAACCATAACTAAAGAATTTTTTAAAATATAATTATCATTATTTAATCCTTATCTTAAAAAGAACTTCTAAAGCTCAGTATTATCTTCAGTTTTCATATTCAGAGAATGAGAATTCAAAGAGATGATATAAGTAAATACTATTCATATGAGTCCTGACATCTTGCTAGCAGCTGGCTATGTAGCCATAGGAAATATAGGTGGAGATGCCCAGCTGAGAATTAGAAATGCATCCCAAAAGACTAGTACAGAGACATGGTGCAGAGGTAAAATGGACAGAGGAATTTTGAATAACATAGGACCTGAAATGTTGAATTGCTTTAATGTGGCCAACTATATCAGGCCAACTATATCTTTGGGCCATGGACCATACATGTCTGTGGCCTGTTAGGAACCAGACCATACAGCAGAAGGTAAATATGAGCTGAAGCTTCATCTGTATTTATAGCTGTTCCCCATTGCTTGCAATACTGCCTGAGCTCTGCCTCTTGTTATATCAGTGGTTACATTGGGTTGTCTTCCACAAAACCAGTCCCCAGGGCTGAAAAGGTTGGAGACTGCATAACTATCTGATGAGAGAAAGGATGGTGACAAGAATCATGATCATTCTGCAACAAATAAGTCAAACGTGAGCTTTTCTTCTATTCTGGCACTCTTTACTGATCCAATGAGTCCTTCATCTTTACAAGTGTTCCTTTCTATAGTACATTTTCCATGTCCCCTTCCAGTTGTGGAAACCTCTGCCCCCAAAGAATTTTCAGTGAATACTTGTGAAAACTTAATTTACACACATCATCCTTTCTTACTGATGTCTCATTCACTCCTCAGTCTGATTGAATTTTTATTTCAATCATGTATCTGACACTGTTCTCAACAAGGCCACCAAAAACTTCCATATGAAATAACCTCCAAGGACACAGACATACTTAAAAATTGCTTTTGCAATTCTTAGAAGACTACATATTCTTCCAGCAAATTACTTGATGGGTTTTCATGGTGCCATGATCTCATGTTTTTCTTGTCCCTAGAATTATTCCTTCTTGGATTTTTTCCAAATTTTCTTCCTCTGCCCATTCCTTTGAGTCAGTTTACACTAAAGCCCAAAAGGGCAGACTCTCTTCTCTTTCCTCTCTGTTGGAATCTCAGTTCCTTTTATGGCTTCAGCTATGACTTAACTGTGTGCCCTATAACTGTGAAAACTGTTTTTGCATGTTTGTCCCTAGCTGTAGGCTCAATTTCCTACCAGAAATTTCAACCAGAATGTTTGTTAGTCTTTTCAAACTCGACATGATCAAAGAGAACTCTGCATTCTTCCATCAACCCCAACCCTATTTTGCTATCTGCTTCCTACTGCTGCTATAAAAAAAATTACAAATGTACTTTGTTAAAATAACACACATTTGTTATCTTTCTGGTCTAGAAATCAGAGGTCCTAAACTTAAAATGTCTAGAGGGCTACATTCCTTGGGGAGGTTCTAAGAGAGAATCTATTTCCCTTCCCTTTCAGCTTCAGAAGGGTCCTTGCATTCCTTGGCTCACCGTCCCATACTCCATTGTGAAGGGTAACACTGCATCATGTTCAAATCTCTCTCTCCCTCTCTCTGAGCTTTGCTTCTGTCATCACATCTCCTTCTCTGACACTGACCTTTCTGTATCTCTTTTATATAAACCTCTGTGATTACATTGGGCCCACTTAGATAAACCAAAATAAGCACCCCATCTCAAGGTCTTTAACTTAACCATATAGTCAATGTCTGCCTTGCCATGTAAAATAATCTTAGAGGTTTTAGGGATCCAGACATGGACATCTTTGGTATGGCAGGGGTAAGGCATTATTCTGGTTACCTATCTGTGCTTTCTTGTTCAGTAATGACACTATACTATCTAGTTGTTCAAGCTAACAGTATGCAATCATCTTTGACTTTTCCCTTAGCTTCCACATCTAGGTGACTATCAAATTTTGCAAGCTCCACATATATTTCTCCTCTCCTCTGCTCTGCTCTTCTTTCTTCTGTTCTCTTCTTTCCTCTTCTCTTCTCTCCTGCTCCTCCTCCTCCTCCTCTTCTTCTTCCTCTTCTTCTTCTTCCTCTTCCTCTCTCTGTCTCCCTCTCTCTCTCTCTCTGTCTCTCTCTCACCCCCCCACCAAAGGATTGAACGCAGAGCATTGTGCATACTTTGCAAGCACTCTACCACTGAGCTGCACTTTCACACTCCCACTTTTTTATCTTGAGTCAGGGTCTCTAAGTTGTGCAGGCTGCCTCTGGCCTCAAACTTGTGATCCTCCTGCTTCCACCTCCCAAGTTGCTTGGATTACAGGCATATGCCACCATGATTGGCTTCTAAAGTCTCTGTACATTATTTCTCTCCACTTTCTCTAGTGTCATCTGAATGTTTCTTGGGTGGATTCATCATAATTCGATTCCAGTCTAAACCTTGGGATATTCATATACACAACTTTGGAAGGATTGGGGATTTTCTTTCTTTCTTTCTTTCTTTCTTTTTTTCAGCTTGAATTTGAGGCAGGGATCATATAAATCTATATAAAAGTATTCTACTCAGTGGATACTATGATAGAGCAGCAAGCCCTATGCGTGAGAAATCAGAGGCTCCTGCTGAGTTACAGCTTGCCATTTCCTACCCTTGTGACACCCAGTCAGTTACTGAAACTCTCAAATTCTTCGTTTCCTCATCTGTAATAGCTAACTTGTAAGTTATCCAGAGACTCAAACTGCAGTGGTGTAGACATTTATACTGTTCATATGTGAGTCATTAAAAACATACTTCTGATTTAGAGGGAAAGCCATTATATAAGTAGAGTTAACCAGAGCCTGGAAACATTTTAATATTAAAAACAAAACAAAACAAAAACTTAGCCTAACCAGTTTCAAGCCAATGTGCACCAACTTCTCTGGCCCTCAATACTTATGTGTAGGCAAGGGGCAACTTCCTGCTCATTCTGGCTCAAGGGCAAATTTAGTTTTTATACAATGGGTGGATAAGGAGTGTGCTTTTTAGGGAAAAAACCCCACAAATTTCTAAATATAGCAGAAATTATAAAAGTGAGAATTTACTTGGAATGAAGAATTAAATCACATAATATTGCACATACTTTTCTCTGAAAATATTACAAAATCACATGAGCATGTGAAAGTAGCTTGAGCATATGAGTCATCCTGAAGCTTAAGCTTTAGCAACTTCCAAGTAAATCTTTCTCTTCTTGTCTATTCCTGTACCCCTCTCAACAAAACTACATTTCTTATATTCTTAAACGTTATGATTACTCCCAACCATAATGCATATAAAATAACTTTCTTATTTGCCAAATCACGGTGCTAAATATGCTAACAAATGTTACAAATAAATGTCACATGGATTCTGTGGCTTGCTAAACATTAAACATTCCTGCTACAAATTTGTTTCAGTCCTGCATTAACAAAAATCTGACTGCTATGGGAATTCATTTTAAATTCCAAACAGAGCCAAGAGGAAGAGAAAATGTTTCTTAAAGGACTAGAGACACATATCAAGAGATTGAACTGTGGAATTGCTACAAATCCTGGGAAGCATGATTGAAGAAAACACGATAATAGGTAAGTTATTTTTTAAAAATGGAATTTGTAACATGAATGTCTCCAAAAACTTGGGATCGCATAAACACTGCTTTAGACCAAAGGTCCCATTTTCCAGAAAAGGAAGTACAGTGGTGGGCATAAGCGGGGATCTATTGCTCTCTTTATAATCCATACCACCTAGAACCCACCAGTCAGACAGAATAGAAGAACAACCTCTTGAAGATGTAATTGAGGTGTTATCTTGGAGGGGATTCCTTGCTAAGATGGGGCACCATCCTGCCAAAGGCAGTGTATCTCCTAAATCAACATTCTTTATATGGTGATGCACTCTCAGTAGGGAGAGTACATGGCTCCAGAGACCAAGGGATGGAAGCAGAAGTGGACCTAATAATCACCATGGACCTAATAATCACATGGTCCCTGGTGGCCTACTTGGGGGATTCATGCTTCCCATCTCTGAAATCCTAACCTCAATCTTAGACCTAAAAGTCATGTTGCTTCTCAGAGAGGTAATATTTCCACCTGGGAACACATTGAGACTCCCATTGAAGTTTAAGCTCTGGCTGTTACCTGGTCACTTCAGGAACCCCATACCAAGAAAAGAGTAGATGAAAAAAGAGGTTAATCCACTTGCAAGAGTAATTGATATTGATCATCAGTAAAAAGAAGTCATTAAGAAGTCAACTGTGTGTCAATTCTTGATTGACAGTCTCTTTTTCCTAATTGCTTTTGAGATGTTTTCTTCATGTTGGTTACTCTGAAACTTGGGGAAGAGATTTTTTTTATTGTTTTGTTTTTAAATCTTCAGACAGTGTCTCGCTAAGTTATGCAGGCTGCCTCTGGCCTGGGGCCTGTGATCCTCCTGCCTTCACCTCCCGACTTGCTGGGATTGCAGGCATGTGCCACCATGCCTGGCTTGGGATAAGAATTTTAGAAAATTTATCTTGCTTGAGATTTATTGACCTCTGCAATTTGTGTTTTTCAACGCTCAATTTTGGAAAGTTCTCAGTTATTATCTCTACAAATTTTGCTTCTCCTCTATTTTTTTCATTCTAGAACCTCAGTTAAACCTGTCTTAGAAACTACTAAGGGCTATATTAAACTACAGTTTTGCTTTGAGGCTTTAGGACCAGAGAGGTAGAGTAAATTCTAGCCCCTAAATGTGGTTAGAGGCAGGCTCATGGTTAGAAATCCTCAAAGAAGACATATACTCCCTTCCTGCCAACTCTGCCCAGCTACTCCACCAAGATCCAATACCAAAATGGTCAAGTATACTGCTCTACCCTTCTGTGGGGTAGGTTTTATTTAGGTTGCACATTTATGGCCCTTTGGGGAATTCCTAATTTGTTTCAATAAATTCTGTAATCACATCCCATTGTGTTCAGGCCCTGCACTTTGTTTCCTCTACTCTGGGTTTCTGGCCCATTAAAACTAAGAATCTGAGATCTGCAGATTTGATCAGGACAACCTGTACTTGTTTATACCTCTGGAATTACATTTTCATATGTGTTTCTTACTTTCTGCCACGCTTGGTTGTGATTTGACAAAACTAATGTAACCCTTCGGGTTCTCTGTACTAGGAATGTTCTCTGCATATCTACTTTGTCATATTGCTGCAAATAGATGTCAATAAATTCCTCATTTGGGGAACATTCTTGAAATTTCCATTAAATGTTTTCTTTCTTTTATTCTGTTTTTCAAAAAAACTGGTTTAGAACCTTAGTTCTGCTACTGTGTAGTTCTACAAATGGGAAAGTTATTTCCCCTGTCCTTGCTTTAGCTCCCTTGTCCATAAAGACAAGGTAGTCCTACTTCCCAGTCCTTGCGAGGACTAAATGACCTAACATCTACACTGGCACAAAGTAGAGGCATGATTTGATGGACTAAGTCTGAGCTATGATTTTTTTTTTTCAGATTGGAAGAAAGACTTCCTGTCCAAGACCTTTTGACCAGCTTTCTTCCTCTAGCCACTACAGACATGCTAGGTAGGACTTACTCTGTGATGGCATCTGACCACCCATTCCCTAAGATGACAGTGGAGGGGTTACCAGGGCAGATAGAGCCAGGTCTCCATCAGGCCACCTCTGGCAGAGTTTCCCTTAATTTTCCCAAAAGTGAAAGAAAGTGAGTGCATTATAAGACATTTGTTAAATGTTTATGGATTTTGCAATTTTTTCCAAAGGTTATTATGAAATTCAATTTTACCTTATTGGTTTTTTTGTTTTGTTTTGTTTTAACTGTTCATTAAAAAACTGAAGTTGCATTCATTCCTTGTGTATCTTCAGAATTACAAGTTTCACTCTCATGTTGTGGCTTGTTGGTACCTAAATGACCATGGTGTTCTTTTCAAACCAGACCAACCTATTCCCATATCAAGAGCATTCATGGAATGATTGATGTTCACATTGCATCATCTTGACTTAGTTTGAATATGGATGAACGTTAAATACAGGCAAAGGCTTCTCATTCCCTAGATCAGATTAAAATCAGCTCCTCTTTCATACTCTGCCTGACCTTCCTCTGCCACCCAAAAGTTAGTGATTTGCTCCCCTGTGCTCCCTCAGCACTTCAAGTCAAAATTATCTTAAAAGATCCTACCAGGTGGCTTCCTTTCTTGTCACTATTTTTTACGGTTCCAGAAGATGTCCAGCCTCTCAAGTGGAAGAACTATGTATTATTCTCTTGACAATTCCAGCACATAGCACAATGTCAGCTACATAGTAGGTACTCAAATGTTTACTGACTCAGTATAAAAGGCTTTTAAAATTATTTCTACATCTTACAATTACATTAGATTTAAATTGCTTAAATTCAATGAAATTAAGGGTTTTTTTTTTTTAAGTCAAAGCACGTAATCAAATTCTAATTAAGAGATAGTATTTTAAAATGTCCTTGGAGGGGTTTGAGGTATATTTCTTGAACTCCATTTGGGATGGAGACAGGGGTTTAGCTCAGTTGTAGAATGCTGCTCTGTGGACTCTAAGGCCCTGGGTTAAATCCCCAGCACTGCAAAACTAGGAGGAGGACCTGACAACCCACTTCTGAAACAATCAGCCATTGAAAGCCCTATGAATAACAGAGAAGCACAGATACTGTGCTAGGTATGTCATAGTGTCGGGGAGTGTTTCTTTCTGTTATACAAAGGGTTGCTATGAGTCAGACCTGACTCAATGGCACCTGACAACAACATTTGGGATTATTTGGGTAGCTGAATTGTGGCAAGCATTTTTTAAAATGAGGAATTAACTTCATAGAGTCTATAAATACCAGAGCTGATAAGGGATTTTTAATATTATGAAACTTAACAATCTCCCTTCCTTTTCCCTGCTTAATTTTCTTGAGAGTATTCATCACAAATTCAAGTGATATAATTTTAGTGTTTTCAGGCTCCTCTTTCATCTCACCTGTTAGGTTGTACTCTCCAGCAAAGATGACCTCTTGCTGTCATGTTCCTTGCTGTGTTCCCACCTCCTTAAATAATGCCTGAGGTATAGGAATCTTGTAAGAAAGATTTGTTAGATGAAAGGATAGATGGATGGGTGGGTAGATGGATGGATAGACAAGAGTGGTAGGTGGGGGGATGTATGGATATATGGATGGGTGAAGGGGTAAGCGGATGGATATAGATGGATGGATGGGTGAGTGGGTGGGTAGATGGACAGATAGATGGATGATGAATGAATGGATAAATGAATGATGAACGATGTGTGAATATGTGAAAAATGACTCATAGGACTCAAATATTCTGATTTCCAGTCCAGCATTGTTGTACTTGAGGACAATATCCCATGTTTATGTGAAGTAGCTCAAATCCTTTAAATGAAACCTCAAGATTCTTTATTTATATTTAATTCCTTTTGGGGTGGGGGGAATTTCTGCTGCCACTACCATAGTGTAAGGCCCAACATTCTCACTTATTATGTGTTCCTGTGTCTTACACATTCTTATATTCTTATTAAATATCAATACAGGATAGGGAGCAGGTGATTAGGAATAATGTATATGTAGTCTCTTCCTGCAAAAGCTCCCAACCTAAAAAAAAGTATAGGATCACTCTGCATTCATTTATTCAACAAATATTTCACAAATGTGTATTACATGCCAAACAATACTTTTAAATACATAGCTATATCAATAACAAAAACTTTAAAAATCATTGTCTTAGTGGCACTTAAGTTCTGTTGGGGTTAGCAGAGAAGATAGATAAAAATAATAAGTATAATGAATAACCTAGATAGTTTGTGTAGAAAGTAATAAATGCTATGGATATAAGAGAGAAAACCAAGAGGATTAAGGGTACTGCGAAATGCCATTTATCTGACCACAGTGTTCAGGATAATCTCTAGAGGGATAAGGGCACAAGCATGAAGACTAAAGTGAAACCAGAGAAAGTTCCACTGTGCATACCATATGGGTAGAGAAGTACGCATCCCACACACATTAGCACATAACTTATCCATAAATGATGCTCATGTTGAGTCAAAAGGAAGCCTGTGGGTGTGGAGATAATTACTTATTGCTCTCTAACTGACCAGCTGTGTGTCTCCTCCAGGGAAAGATCTCTTATAACATCCCATCACAGGTGGGACCAGCCTCCTCTCACACTTTCAAAAACAAAGAGCTCTTCTCTATCCGATACAGTAAACTTGTTTTTTAGATATCTGAAATAGTTCTTATTCCCTTCAGTCAGTTGGCTGAAGTCTTCCTCTGTCATTTCTACCCACAGCCCTGGTTCTATAAACACATCAGTGTTGGAAGGAAAATGTGATCAGGAACAGTCAGCACCTCAGATAAAGCTATAGTCCCATTGTTTCCTAGCTAATAGACTTTCTGAAAGGTATGAGTTTTCCTGAGCCTCAGTTTTCTCATCTGTAAAGTAGGGAAATTATATCGCAGAGAAGCAGTGTGATACCTAAAGTATCAGTTGCATGATAGGGGCTCATTAAATACTAACAAGCATTAATCTGAATACTGTGCTTATTAAAATGCAGAGAGACTTACTCTTGTGAAAATCACCTGGTCCTTCAGTAATGCTGCTAGATAATCAACTAAAGAATTCCTCCCTCTAGATATGCCTAGCTCTTTTAGTATCTACTCATCCTACCATTTTATCTTCCCCTATTTAGAGATCAGTTGGGCTGAGGACCCATTTTTCAAAAACCTATCTCTTAGCTCAAGTTGGTTAAGAACACCATAAATAATGGTGCCATCAGGACTGAGACTCAGCAGTTCAGGTGCCCTTGGTCTAGCTCTATGCCCAGATTCCCTAGGCAGTCCTGGTCAAGTCACTTTCCTTCTTGAGTACTTGATTGCTCTATTTTCAAATAGTGAGCAAATTAGATGGAGTAGCTTTACACAACAGTACAAAAGAATTGTACCTCAGGTGCCCTAAGATTATAAGATTGGATGTGAATGTAGATGCAGGGAGAATCCTGAACTCTTGCAGTAACACACCAATTCCTTGGATAATTACAGCTTCGGGCAGAGAAGTGTTCTTGGCATCTTTATAAGCATTCTCGCTTTATTATTTTGAAACTGCAGTAAGATTTCTAAGTGGTAATGCAAATGGCCCTTGGTTAGTACTAGGAAGCATTCTTTGAGCTTCCCGCTCACTGCCATCTATAATTGAGTCTTCAAAGAAAATTTACTTCTTAATTACAAGATTACATGCTAAAATGTAAAATTGAACCTAGCATGTGAAATGAGTAATAGATGTGTATGTGAGTGCCCACAGTAGGAGGAGGGGTGCATGCACACATGTCATGTGTTTGTCTAGTTTTAAGAAAATGAGTCAGAAGCTATTTCAAATTCCTACTGAGATTATACATCTAGAATTATACTAAAAATTTTAATGAAATCCCAGAGTAAAGACAACCTGACAAGATCAATTTCTAAAAGCCATCTTTGCTTTTGGAGCACTTTGAAACCTGTTTTTGAGGTCCTCATACTCATCTCCACAGCAATTGTTCAAGTGTTTCTTCCTAGGAAGAGTTTGATGGGGTGGTGGGAGCCCCTTGAGGATGGACTACAGGGTGAGGAAATCATGTGGTTTGGGTGTTTTATCCATGAGCACATTAGAGGAAGATATTGCATTACAAGTACCTCAAAGTGTTTATGGGAAAATGACTATGGAAAAATTATAGTTTCTAACCTTCCTCTGAAAAACAGCCCTTCCAAAAGAGAAGGTGAGAGAGGAGTAGGTTTGGGATTTAAAACAGGTCATTTCCTGCTTCTTCCTTGAATTTCCTCCAGCAGGGTGGTGGGGTAAGGGGTACTAATGCACACAGTAGGGCTTAACTTGGATTTTAATGAAATATGGGAGCAATTTCCAGTACTGCAGAAATGAAAGTGGACATCCTAAGGCCAATGGGATTCATATTCCTGTGCAAAGAAGAGAAATGTCCCCAAACAGGAGGAAAGAGTTGATACTCTGAAGATTTAGCAGGGAAAAGGGTGGTTTCATGGTATGAAAGGAAAATACTATGGCTATGAGGAATGGCCCCACCTGACCTCTGGACCTCAGAGAGGGAGCATTCATCCTAGAAACTTCCAGTGAAGGGCTGAACTTGCTCTACCTACTCTCATTTGCTAAGACCTCTCCTTCTTTCTCACCCACCCCCCACCTTTCCCCAGTAACAGCAATAGAAGAAGAGACGAGCTTGTGGGAAAAGTTCTAGATCCCTAACAGATCATCTTCCGAAATCAGGAAGAGACGTGCCTATGGGACTGTGTGGAATGTTTGGTGGTTGGCATTTACCTCCCTCATCATCTGCTGAATTTCAGAAAATAAACATGGAGAGGGAGATCTTAGGGTGAGTAAGTATAGTGGGAAGACAATAGGGATTTCCCTTCTGCTCCCCTTCCCCTAACTCCTGTTTGGCTAAGGGCTTGCTTTAATAGCCCACAAAGGACTGAGTCAGCCTCAGCCACTCCTCCTTCTTGGCTCAGCCTCCTCAGTAACAGCAGGGAGTCAGGGCTCTTGTTGGCATTCTGGGCTCTGACACTGCCAGGGAGCAGAGCCAGAGCTGGAGAAACAATGCACAGCTCTCACAGGGGGTGGGTAGTAGGCTCGGATGCCCACCCCCTTCATCAGGCCTCTCCACATCTGCAAGTAGCCCCAGAGCCACCTCCATGGTCTGTGTTCACACCTGGAAGGCTGCATGGTAAATGTTCGAGAACAAGTGAAAGTTGTTTAAGTCAGAACAGAGGCCCTTGGTTCTTAGCCTTTCCTTTAGGCCTGGGCTATTGTAGCCAGCCTCAAGGCAGGACTATCTGTGGAAAACCCATCTGCTTTTCTGAGTAGATCTAGAAAAGGAAACAAACTAAAACAATCCACTCAAGAAATTCAAGACAGTTTCTGGTTTTGATCTATATCAAACTGGTTTTCTAATTGGCTCATCTGAAATTTTGGGTTGCATACTCCAACTTCAATTTTTCTTTTAATAGGTAATTTTCCTATATTTTAGATGACAGACATCCTGCCTCTCAAGCCTATATCAACCAGACATTGGGAAAATCCATTTTTATTAAACCAAGGATGGGTTGAACCAGCCCAATGGACAATTCTTAAAATGTATTTTATTTTGCATTTGATTTCAAGAAGTAGTTATATTGCAAACATTTGTTGAACAACCTGTATTAAGTAGTAGGTTTGTGTAAAAAATGGTAATTAAGCTGATGGATTCAACTGCTTCCCATGTCTTCCACAGCCTATAAGGCCCTGTTTGACCTGGCTGTTGGCTACCTCCTACCCCTATCTGTCTTCTCATGCTCATCCTTTGACCTCAGGCAGAATGACCTCACTTCAGGACCTTGTTCTTTCCAGGCTGGGACACTCTCCTCTCAGAAACCCACATGGCTCCATTCTTCCTTCCCAAATGCCTCAGCAAGGCTTCTCTGGCCAGAACACCTGAAATAATAGCTGTTCTCCTTCCATCTCCCTACCTGGTTTTTTTTTTTTTAATAATTGTATTAATCACTCTTTGGTACTATGTTTCAAAACTTTTCATTACTTTGCATTTCATTCTTCCACTAAAATGTAAGCTTTGTGAGGTTAGGGACTTGGGTAGTTGCTGAGTCCTTAATGCCTGGAAAGGGTGACATCATACAGAGGCCTCACAAAAAATATCTGTTGAAGTGAATTTTTTTGAGTGCTTGCTATTCTTCAGATAGTATGGTATTATTGTGCATAGTATCTCAAAAATGCCTTTTCAGATATCCTCCCTTCACCCACCCCCATCTCCTTCCATCATCTTCTTATCTGCCAGTTGACATTATTACTTCATTAGCTATGGTTTCACAGCATGTTGTTTGGTGTTCGCCCAGAGAACATGCCACATTACATTGATTTCTTCTTGTTCATTCCTGTCCCTCCCTAGATTTTATGCTTTTGGAAGGTAGCAGCATGTTCTTGTCCACCTATTTTCCCAACGCTGAGCTAATCCCCAGGCACACAATAAATGCCCTGAAAATATTTATTGAGTGAATGAATACATGGGTGAATGGTATCCCAGTCAAAAGGAAAAAAATGAAGTGATATGAAAAACACTGGTATCTGGCCTTTTTAGGCTTTCAGGGGCAGAGTAGTTGGGAATGGAATCTGGGATCAGTTATATTTATATTTGAATCCAGTCTCTACCACTTATACTTCTTTAGTCTTGAGCAATTTATGTATGCTAAGGTATGGCTTCCCCTCTGTAATCCAGGAATAGATCCATTTGCTGAAAGAACTAAGTAAAATAATGTAGGTCAGCATCTGTCAAGTGGGGTTGTTTCCCTTCTTTATGATGCAAAATGGTACTACCTTCTCAAGGTGTGCTAACAAATGTGATTGAAATTGTGGTCCTGGGGAGGGGTGAGAAAATGGGGAAAGAGATATTGATTACCCAGCTGTTTATATAATGAATTTCTCTATAAGTGATTCTGTCATTTTCATGTTGGTGACAACAGATGCAGTTCCCATCCTATGAGTTGTTGTTGTTAGGTGCTGTTGAGTCAGTATCCGACTCATAGCAACCCTCATAGGGTTTTCAATGGCTGACTGTTTTGGGATTCCTTGGGAGAGGATTGCCAGGCCCTTCTCCCATTTTTGCAGTGCTGAGAATTGAATTTGGGACCTCAGAGACTGCAGCACAGTGCTTTACCAACTGAGCTAAATCCTAGCCCCATCCTATGAAAGTCTCTCTAAATTGCTTTAGCTCTGAGGGTTCCTTTGGCCTGAGCTACACAGCCAGCCAAGACATCTCTACAAACACATGAGGAAAGTTCTAGCCCTGCAGTCTCCCTGGGAGTAAGACACATACATCAATTTCTCCATTGGCTCTTCCTTTGAATTTAATTATCTGTCAAGTAATAGAATCTTCATAGGCCTTGGGAAGGGGTCTACCCTCCATCTAACATTTTAAACATTCTTTAAATTTCCATTTCTGCTTTAGTTCTTTAATTTTATTTTTGATCTCAAAAGAAGAGTCATCCACATCATCCACTACTAACTATCTCACAATCATGAAAGATATAATTTCTTCAAAGCTAAGCTAGGATTCTGCTTTCATGGTGTTGCTTAGCAGGCCAATTAATCCCATTGTCTCCCTCTTGAGTTCCTTTCATTTGAGAAAAGAAATCCTGGACTCAAACAGGAGTTTAGTCTCAGTACTAATGAAGAACAAGTATAACTGGAAAATATGAGGGTAGCTTCCTGTGAGCTTCTATTCATTTTCCCTAAATTCTAGAAATAGGGACCTGCACTTGAGGTGATTTGGGCCTGATGGGAACCAGCAGCCTGAAGCATCAGCACTTGCCTTTTTGTGTATAGAGAACCCAAGAGAGAAAGACCACTCATGAATACCACTGTTTATTGGGTCCAAAGGATAAATATCCACCAAAGGAGACTCTTACCATCTCACTAATCAGACAGGAGCCAAGAAGCAGTAGTTTTAAGTGGGAAGAATTTCCTATGTTATGGCTGACAGGAAAATGGAGGAAGGGTAGGATACTTCTCTTGCTATTGTCCAGCCTTTATCCTGCCTGAGAAAACCCCTAGCGTCTTGTGCATTATATGGCTCCTATGCTAATTCTAATTTGAATTATATTCAGTTCCTTTGATTCTTCCTCATATTTTTTCCTTTTAGAAGCATTAACTATTTGTGTCAGCCTATCCCTAGATCCTATGTAAATCCCATATTTTCTGAGTCAAAGAAAATCCTAATAAATAATGTCGATGGCCAAAATCCTACCTATGAGAATCAGAAAGATTTTCCAGCAATGGTGAAACCTCCACTCTGTTTCTGATGCAGAGCCTGTGACTTGCTCTGACCAGTTTGTTCTCACTTAGTAAATAATGAGTTCATTCCTCCCCACTGATTGACTAGTCTTTACCTTCCCTGATGACCTTCACCCATCCATTTGGCCAACCCCAAGGGTCAAGAACATTCTTAATTGTAATCCAGCTTTCCCAGGTCCTGCTCTTGGGTCAACTTGCATTAGAGGGGTAATTCAATGAGTATGTCAATCCATCATGGGTCTAAGATGTTAATTAAATTGCTGAGTATCCCAAATCCTTCTAATTCACTCAAAAGAGAAGAGAACCCCTGAACAAAACCAAGCACCTAAAAAAGTTCAGACTCTAGTTTCTAAGAACCATGGGTGCTCGTGGGAACCCTGAAGAGAGCACTGTGGTTTCAATGGCCAACAGATGAAGGAGGAAAAGGTTAGACTCACAGGGACAGAAGGTAATCTTCTGAGGGCAAAAAGAACCAAACACATCACAATTGTCCTTTGGAAGCTACTAACAAGCATGATGTCAGTGGTAATAACCCCCTATGTAATATTATATAGTGAGTCCTTCCTTCCCATGGGCAACTTTGAATCTGTTACAGTTACAGCTATCTCGGTAATTACAGAGGCAGCTGACAATAGATAGAGCAAGCACTGATGCTGGTACCAATTTTCTGGTGCTACTACCACTGAGCAAATGACCTTGGGCAAATCCCCTTACCTCTCTGAGCCTCAGCTTCCTCACTGTAAGGTGAATATGATGATACCTCTGTCACAAGGTTGTTGTGTTGTTCAAATGGGACTAGGAACACAAAAACACTTTGGAAACTGAAGCACTACACAAACTGAAGGTACTATTACTGCTAATAATAGTTTTTATTCTATCACCCCTGCAAGACATATAAATGGGTGAACATTACTTTACCCATTTTACAGCTGAGCATTTAGAGGTGGAGAGGCCCAAGAGATTGTGATGATGGAATAACATCATGAGCTTCAGAATCAGGTGGAGTTGAATCTCATTTACTAGCTGTATGACCTGGGAGGAATTACTTTTCTCAACTTCACTATTTTTCTACAAAATTATAGTTCTTGTGGAAATTGCCTAGGTCAAAATAAGTCAAAGATCTGATATATTATCTGGCAACAGACATAAGCTCAAAAAAACATACTGTTATAATTATTTAACCAAGTCTGCTCTACAAAGAAGCCTTATTTTAATAAAACATTGAAAATTTAGTTCTCTTATTTTTCTGCAAGATTATGATATGCACAGTTCTTTACTTTTACTTCTTGGATCAATTTTTTTAATGTAAAACACTGAAGAAAAAAAAAGGATGGTCACACTTAGAAAGTTTAGGAGATTGTCCCTTAGCGTGGCAAGTGTGAACAGCTTCCCCCGTGACATTCACAGACTCTTATTGGTAGCAATGTTTACAGGCCAGGATAGTTGATATCACTGTTAGGTAAGACAAACCAGTTTCCCTGACAATTTAAAAATAAGTGTTCAAAAAAGAAAAAGATCCATGTGACATGAGCCCTGAATGTTGCAAGCCAGAAGGCCTGGAGGACATCTGTACTGCGCAGAGGGCTTAACTGAGGCTGGGTGAGGGCAAGCATACACTACAGTCTGGGAACTGCGACTCTCATCTCCTGTCTTTAACTGGGCTCTCCAACCTCCTCCACACTGCTGAGATGAAGGGACACAATTTGTCAGAGGCTTCTGGACAGTCAGAGAGATCATATGATTTAAAATTTGTTCTGAGATTTCTGGAGAAAGGCAACTTTGAGTATCCCTAGTTAGGCACAGCTTGAAGGAGCAATCCCAGCTCTGGTCTCCGCAAAGGGATGACTCCAGCACACATGTAGTGTGTGTGTGTGTGTGTGTGTGTGTGTGTGTGTGTTCATGTGCATGTGTGCATGCACACACTCCAGTGCATACTACTCACCCTTCCCAGAGAGAATTAGTGCCAAGGAGAGTGATGAAGAGAAAGGCAGGAGTGAGGAGGGGACCCAAGAGCTGTGGGGTGATCCTGGCTCATGGTCCCGTACTGGCCACGCCCATTGATCCCTCTCCAAGGCTGCCTTTCACTCCTTGCCCAGTGAACAGACTCCAGACAACTGACCTTTTCTAGGGAAGCCTCCAGGGTTTGGTTATCCCTTTGTCCCTTATTCCAAACTCCAAAAGCAGCAATGTTCCTCTCCTGAGCAAAATACCCACTTCATGGCATTTATCAGAAGTGTGATTGATATTCCTTTGGCTGATCAATAATAGTTTGTCTCACTCAGTAGGCCACAAGCTTCATGTGAGCCTGAATGATATATATTATTTTTTACTAGTGTGTCCAGATACATGGCAGACACTATAAAAATACTAAGTAAATGCATAAATGAGTGAACAAGGAATGAATGAATGAACCAATGATTTGCTGAGTTAATGATCTGTTGGAGCATTATCCTCACTTATGAAATGAGAGCTATAAAGTATATTTTGTCTTCTTCATAGATAAGACATAGGACTGCCAAGGCCACAAAATTGGAATGAAGCTGTAACTGCGAAAAGCATTCTCTTTAGGCAATCTAGAGTCTAAAGGCCTTAATTACAGTTCAGTTACCAAGAGATTCCAGTGTAATTGATCTGCAAAAAGACTTGAGCATTGAAATTGTTTCCAAGTCCCCCAGGTCATTCTAAGGTATAGCATGGGTTGAGATCCACTGTGCTTGGTGTTTAGGGAGCCTCAAGTTGAGTCCTTCCTGGTCTCTGCTGTTCAGTGCCTCCTTGTCTAGTGGGCAAATAGATTCTGATATTACAATGTGCTAGAGACTGGAGTGAGAGTTTGTACCTGCCACTCTAAGATTAAATAAAGAGAAGGCAGGTTATCTGTCTTCAAGTGGGTTGTTCAGGGATGACCCTACAAAGACCATGTCCTGAGTTCCACTCTGGCCTACAATTCCAAATCTACCCAGCAGAGCCATGGAAGATTTCCAGCACAGACAGCAAATGACAAGTTCAAAGATGCAGAGTCATGAGAGGCAAAACAGATGAGAGATTTTTTTTTTTTTTCATCTACCAGCTGCCATGACTTAGGCTGCAATGAGCTATGGAAAGTGATACTGTATAAAACAACCTAATTTGCATTCTTGCTTGTGAGAAAGCAGGCAGGTCCAGAACCCATTGATGAAAGAAGGGAGCAAACTAATGGCCAAGTGGGAAAAATAACGTGGAAAGACAGTTTTTAAAAATTCAGCTGCCAGTGGCTCTGTAAACTCAAGTAGCAAGAATGTTTCCCCAGATGTGGTTGCCTGACCAGTAGCATCAGCATCACCTGGGAACTGGTTAGAGATGCAGATTCCCAGCACTTGAGAGCTACTAAGTCAGGGACTCTGGGATATGGTCCAAAACCCACTAGTCTTTCAGATGCTATAGCTTGAGGAATACTGGTTGACGGAAATCTCTAGAGAGCATTTTTGTGTGTTTTTTTAAATACCAGGAGTGCCAAAAAGTATAAATACTTTAAGAGATGTTATTTATGCATTAGTAGTAGCAATATGTAACATGATGTTCGCTCAAAAGATGCCATTAACTGAATGAATACTAAAGCCACCATGTATTCTTAAGCAGCAAAATGGAAAGTTTTTGTCTCAAGATATGTATACATTGTTTTGGCACCATCTTTATAATTCATAGAAGTTGATATAAGGGATTCTTAGTGCATTTTCTTTATTGGAAAATAAACATGGATTTTGAGATATTTAAATGACCTTAAATTACGAGGAACTGTCCCTTCAGAGAGACTGAGCTGCACAGACAGTACCTCTGGTGGCAGGGCAGGTGACTGCCTAACCGTGGAGGAGGACGATGACTTGCTCAGGGCATCAAGGTAAGCATGGGGCCTCCCCCAGCCACAGCCTGCCAAGCCTGCCTATGGGTCTGGAAATCAGGGCAAGGCAAGATTCCCACGTACAAAATTAGATCTTGGAAACAGGTTAGTTATCTTGGACAGACTTAGCACGAAGGAATGTTATCACTGTGCAGATCTACACACAGATCTATATGAAACTGAACTGAAACCATACAGTCTTTCAAAGAGAAAGCTACCAGCCAGGGAGAATAGTGAAATTATCAGATGCCTGTGCTTTTCCTTGCACAGAAAAATCAGAGAATTGAGTTTCTGGAGATTGTCTGAAGGCAACCTCTCCCTATAGTCACGCATAGCCTATTATCCCCTCCATTCTGGCTACCTGAGGGCTTCGGGGTGCACATCTAGATGCACAGGACTTTTGCAACTTTCTGTCAAAAGAAGTCTCCCAATGTCCTAGAGATAGCAGCCAATTGCAGTGTTTTAGTTTTCAGAGAGGCTCTAATTACTTTGTGAACTGATTGAATCAGCAAAATACCATGGTGGCACTTTATGCCAATGGTGAGGGGAACATGGGGTGCTGTGTAAATATTCCTTCCCATCTCTTGCTCATTCACATTGAGAACCTTATTGACTGTCTCCCTTTCCACATTGATCAGACACTTCTGTGGCAAAGGAAGAAAATGCAAAAGGGTTAGAACGAGATCTACCTGAGCTGGGTCCAACGCTAACCAGCCAGGTGACTTAAACGAGTCACTTCACTTCTCCAAACCACAATTATCTGTTAAATAGGTAAAATAATCTACCAAGATATTTATGAAAACCCAGGACAGCCGGGCACGGTGGCACACGCCTGTAATCCCAGCGGCTCCGGAGGCGGAGGCAGGAGGATCGCAAATTTGAGACCAGAGGCAGTCTACGTAATTTAGGGAGACCCTGTCTCAAAAAGTAAAAAAATGGACTGGGGGCACAGCTCAGTGGGCCAGAACTTGCAAAGCATGCAGGCGTGAGGCCTTGGGTTCAACCCCCAGTAGTGCAAAAAAAAAAAAAAAACAAAAAAACAAAAACCTAGGACAGTGACGAATCAATTCAATAAATATGGTTTTTCTCCTTATTCAAGGTGGATGTGAAGATTACCTGAGCTCATAGATGGGAAAGGCACTGTGAGGCCTATGGATGAGTGGCACGGGTATTGACTATTAACTATTATTTTTCTTCCTTTTCCTTCTAATTTTTACCTCCAAGCCTTTCTTTACCATGGTTTCAGCATTAATAGGTATTATACCTATAATCCCAGGGATTTGGGAGGCAAAGGCAGGAGGATCACAAGTTCAAGGCCAGAGGCAGCCTGCACAACTTAGCAAGACCCTGTCTCAAGATGAAAAATAATAAAAGGGCTGAGGGTGCAGCTCAGTGGTGGAGTGTTTACAAAGTATTGGCGAGGCCTTGGGGCTGAACCTCCTAGTACTTCAAAAAATAATGGATCCCCCCACCAAGGATCATGCCCTCAGCAAGAAGTGCATGTTTCTCATCTGGTTTAGAGCTCACAGTGACAGTTAACTCTCCCTTTTCTATAACGAAGCAAGCGCAGCTCCCCAGAGCTGCCTGTGTCTTGAGAGCTTTAGATCTTGACACTTGATGAGTATCCGGGCTGCTTTCGAGCCCAGCTCAGTCTTACTCGCCATTTTGCCTCACTAGGAGAACTGTGGAGACCTCTGTAGCCCAAGGCCTGGGCTAAATCCACACAGAACTTGTCCCAGGTCACACAGCAATTTACAGGCAGCACCAGGGTAAGAATTCCCATCTGATGCTCAAGCCAGTGCTCCAAGTGCTCTGCTTCCAGGTGTCTCAGTCACACTTTCCGGACTCAGAGTGATCAGAAATCTAAATTCTCCTTCCCCAGAAACCTCCAATTTGACAAAGAACCTTTGGAGGCTGCTTTCCCTTTGGAGTTTCTAATCCTGGGATGGGTGGGAGGTGGTGAGAGCTTCAGGGGCTTAGTTCCTGTTTATCCCTGTGTCATTCTTTTCATCCCTGAGGCTAGAATATCCATTAGAAAGATTAAATAAAATGGAAATGGGAACAGAGAAAAGAGAGCTAAGAGGGAGGCAGAGAAAGAAGAAAGTAGAATTCTCTAAGCATTAGTATAAAGGGCCTAAGACATTACTCATTCTCAAATAGGTCTCACTTCTTAAAGACTAGCTGTTCCTTGAGAAATCACAGGTAGGTGAAAGCCTCTTGGATGAGTCTTTTTTGTCCGTGAACGTGGCTTTTCTTTCCAACATTCTCAGGTGCACTGAGGGCCCTGGGAAGTGAGAGGGCCTTTTCAAAAGACACTTCCACCTCCTAATCTCTGTGCCTACAAACCAAATATTGATTTATTTAGTAAACCAGCCTGTGGAGGAGAGATTGTAAAGCCCTGTTTACTCAGCAGTTGGGCCCCCCTGACAGCTGTTCAATGGGAGATTATGATGTCACAGTGGTAATTACACTATAAACAGAGGACAGGGGGAGAAGAAAGCATGAAAGGGAACTGTGGGCTCGTTACCAGGCAACACAAAATATGTAACCTGAAACCCAGCGAGCATGTAAATTTCCCTACAAGCCTCCCAGATGTCCTCACTTTATGGCCAAAGCTCAGTTTCAGTTTCAATCTGTTTATTTGTCCTTCTGCAGTCAGCAATGTGGAGCTGAGAATGTTGGAAGGGAGAAGAGAAGCAAAGGAAAATGGGGAAGGGCGGGGCTGTGCTTTCGTTCCCCTGTGGAAGCAAACTGGAGAAAGCTAAGGAGCTCCATCTCTGTGTAGAAAGCTGTAGTTGCCAGTGTCCAAGGAGGTAGCTAAGCCAGGTCAGAAGCCGAAGGCAATTAAGGAAATGAACCACCACAGCAGAAAGGAAAAAGAAAAAGGGAAAGAAAAGTCAGGCGATGCAACTGACTAAACGGGAGAAAGAGAAAGAAGAGGCCATGGCAGAATCAGACCCTATGGATAAGGAGCCCCTGGAGTCCTCACAGTCATAGCCCCACCTAGTGGTTGCCCTGCATCTTTATTTTGTTTTGTTTTGTTTTGTTTTAATTTTTTTTCCTCCATATTAAGAGGATTGAACCCAGGGCACTCCACCAGTGAGCTGTACCCTCAGCCCCTTGTTTATGTTTTTGCTTTGAGACAAGGTCTCTCTAAACTATGCAGGCTGCCTCTGGCCTCAAATTCATGATCCTCCTGCCTCTGCCTTTGGAGTCACTGTGATCACAGGCATGCACCACTGCGCCTGGTCCCCACATCTTCTTTATACCTCCTGTGAAAAGTGTCTCTTAGGGCACTAGGCAGCCTTGGCTTTCTTGGGGCAGCTTTATCAGAACATTCCTAGGCTGAATTCAAATCAGCCTCCTTGTTCCAGATACCTCCCCAAACACATTCATTCAGATTCTACTCTTCCATGCTAAAGAAGGGCTTGGAAAAGAACTGCACAGTCCCACAGAGATTTGGCAATGATGACCAAGGTACCCTGAGTTTTTCTGCCCCTGGATTCTCACTGTAGTAATAGTTCTCCCAATGAGTTTTTTTGTTTGTTTTTTTTGTTTGTTTGTTTTCCAACAAAACTCCTTCTTGCCCAAATTGAACAATTTTCAATTTGTGAGTGTTCATCTCCCAATATAGGATTTGGAAACAGATGTGTTCGTCCAGATGAGGTCTGACCTTATAAGCAGGACCGATCACATTTCCCCTCTGTAGTCTCCTCTCTTCAAAGAACTGCAGGCTTGTGAGAGCTGACTGTCACCTTTTTAGGAATTCTACAATCCCGTTATTGTTGGTAGCTTGAAATCCACCAGGGTGAAAGTATTTACACTGCAATGCAGGCAAGCACAGCAAATCAAGGTTTTCATTCCCCATCCCCCAGACAGCTGGTCGACCAGCACACCACTGTCCCTAACCAACCACTTTCAATCTCTTTCGGGATTCAGTGCCTAATAGAGGGTGGGCAGAAATCTGTAGCCAGAGAACCCTGGCCTCCAAACAAGATCTCCAAACCACAGGCCTCCAAACAAGAAGATACAAAAGTAGACATTTTCCCAGTGAAATCTAAAGAACATGGGGCAGGATTTTCATTTCTCTTGACTATTTTCCCTCGATAGCTGACTGAGAACATCTCCCTTAGGACTGATTCATATTATAGACACACAGATTTCCATAGAGTACTCTTGAGAGTCAGATGTTGAATCACCACACTATAAAAACAAACAAACAAATCTAAAAAACAGTACACTGAGCTGAATTATAGAGGCTGCTTCTACTGATTGTACCAGCTACTCCGTTGGCACTTGTGTGCCAACGGAGTAGCTGGTACAATCAGTGGCTTTTCTGCAAGTTTGGGAAAATTGTCAAATTTCTTCTCCTCCTGAGTTTTAGTAGTGACTGTCTTAACTGGGAGTTTTGTGACAGAATTTCAGCCCCTGCTCAGCTACTCCCTTGGTGTTTGATTGGAAGCCCATCATTTTTCCTTTTCAGGCCTCAGTTTCCCTCTCAGGGCCTCAGTTTCCCTCTCAGTCAGCAATGAGAGTTGAATGTTAGGATCTTTAACTCTAAAGAAGTTTTGCAGCTGGTTCCACAACAGGCCACAGTGTTCATATTCTGACCAGCACAGCAGCAGAACTTGGCACTGAGTGAGCAACGTTTTCCACAAGCTCCTTCTCACCGCATGGAATTGCTTCCCATCCTCACTCCTTCTCTTGTCCTGGGAATGGTTGGTTTGTAGTGATTCACTTCAACTAGGGTGCACTATGAATTCTGGGGAAATTGCCCTCACTGTTGCAGCCTTTGGCTGTGTTATCTTCCAGAGAATCTTACCCAAACCCAAGCTAACGTTAAGTTACTTCTCTAAACCAAGGAGCCAAGGTGCTTCCCCCTGCCTCATATGAAGCAGAGAGAGAACTGGAGTCTTGGTACAGCCCCCATGCCTCTGCAAAGATCCTCCCTTGGAACCTTACCTGGGCCTGTCCCAAGAGCCAGCACACATCAGTGTTTTCTTTGCCAACATTATGACAACCTAGAAAGCATTCCAATTCTGACACTCTGCACTTTCCTACCACGTTTTTTTCAAGAGCCAGGTAGAGGTAAGAGAGCCCTATATCCTTTGCCAGCCCATTCTTTCTCTGATCTCCTCTCACTCCACCAGCCCCATCTCCAGCCATGCTAGCCTCATGCTAATCAGGTTCCCATTTCCCAAATCACTCTTCCCATATGTATTCCTATGACTTAATTTCTTTGGGTGTCTGTTCGATGCTTCCTCCAAGGCTCCCCCTGGACTACCCTGTATGAATGAGAACCTCCCACCTATCCTTCCCTAATCTACTCCCAGCTCAATCAGTCTCCATGGATTATCATGATCTGAACATTGTATTATTCCTGTATTCACTCCTTTCCCAGAATATTAGGTCCATGAGCACAGGCCTTCACTTTGTTCATTGCTGAATCCCTAGTGCCTAAATAAGTGTGTGGACACACAAACAATCAATCAGTGAATGTAACCATCTGCTCTCATTATTCATGGATTTTGCAGTTATGAATTTGTCTATTCACTAAAATTTATTTCTAATTTCAAAAGTGCATGCTTACAATAATTTCACAATCATTCACAGACGTGAAGATCAGTGAAAAATTCGCATTGCCCAAAGCACCTGTTCCCAGCTGAGGCTGAGCAAGGCAACGTGGTCTTATTTCAGCTTTCAAACTATAAACAATTGTAACATCTGCAGTGTATTTGGTGTCATGCATTTCATTTTTGTGCTTTTTGTTGGTGATTTCAGTGTCCCTTAAGTATAATACTGAAGAGCTATCTAGTATTTTTAAGTGCAAGAAGGCTATGCTGTGCCTTACAGAAAAAAATGCGTTAGAGAAGCTTTATTTAAACATAAGTTGTAGCACTATTGACCATGAGTTCAACATTAACGAATCAAAAATATATATTAAATTCGATGTCCTTAAACAGAAATAGACATAATGCAAAGTTATATAGATGTTCCAAGACTTATAATGGGGTTGCCCCATTATAAACCATAGTAAGTTGAAAATATTGTAAGTCAAAAATGGGCTTAGTTCACCTAACCTGCTGACCTTCATAGCTCAATAACAGAGTGTACTGTACGTGATGCTTCCCCATCATTACAAGAGTATCATGCTACATATTGCTAAACTGAGAAAATATCAAAATTCCAATAATTATGGCTTCAATTGAACACATATAGGGTTTGTACCATCATAAAGTGTAAAAATTATTAAGTCAAACTATCACAAGTCAGAAATTATCTGTATGTTGGTTAGTTGGTGAAAATGTTGTTCAGAGGCTTATAGGAACCTAACATTGCATTTCCCTAAAAATAATTATTGAGTATTCATTAAGTCAATGTTCACAGAGACTCAGGGACTTTGTAGACCCTAACTGCCATGAACAACAAAAATCCACTCTATCTGTGCTTGAATCTTAAGCATTAACCCATTAATAGCAGTGGTGATCTGACAAGTCACTTTAACTGCCTGAGTCTTAGGTTCCTAATTTATAGTTTGATTGTGACAGTACCTATCCTCATGGCTGATGTAAAGAATGAATGAGATGATTAATATAAAAGTGTGCCTAGTTCAGTGCCTGTCCCAGAGAGGGGAGCCCACAGACATGTTACTCTCACATTTCTCTTGTTCATATACATATTTCAATCCACAGGGCAAATATATTTGGCTTTTCTATGCAATTGAAAGCATGTATCCTTATAGTAGTCATGATCTTGAAAGAGCTCCAATGGTCGTAGTCCATTCTCCTACTATTGACCCCTGAGCTTATATCAAGTTTAGGATTACATGATGATCAGCTTCTTTAATTGTAGCTATTTCCTCCTTCCTAAATTCTGTTTTGTTTTACTTTGCTTTGCTTTTTGGTACTGGGGAGTTGAACCTGGGGCCTCATGCATGCTTTTTGCAAGCACTCAACCACTGAGGCACACCCTCAGCCCATTTTTTTTACTTTGTGTTTTGAGATAAGGTCTCACTAAGCTATGCAGGCTGCCTCTGGCCTCAAACCTGGGATCCTCCTGCCTCCACATCCTGAATTTCTGGGAATATAGATGTGCACTGCTGTGCCTGGCTACCTAAATTTATTTTTATGATAAGTTTCCAGGACTTGAGTTACTAATTTTATGGGTACAAACATGTGTGACCCTGAGAGTAGGTTTCAATAGTGGTGACAGAAGAGACTTCTTGGGTATGTATACTGACTTAGAGGTATCCAAAGTGATTCACCCATCATCCCTCAGCAGTCCACTTCTCAGAGAATTCAGACTGAAACAAGGCTTACTGATCACTTCATTGTCTCAAAGAAGGAAATCAAGGAAAGAGAAAAGAAGACATCTGAGTTGATGTGGCCAATCAGTGCCAGATTAGGACTGGACCCCAGGCCCACTGACTCTCAGATTAGCATTCCTTCCCCTGCCCATAGTTACCAGGAAAACCAGGAGGCTTCTACCTGGTAGAGTAATGCTGCTTCCTCAGGCTTCTAGCACACATTATTTTGAGGAAAGGAAATGTCATAGATAAACTGTTTTTCACTGGGAAATTTAGACATGCTGTTCTGTTTATTCTCTCTCTTTTAGTATCTTTGTTGGCATAATGACAATAAGGATCAAGAAGAACTGTGTTCAAGAAGAGGATAAAATATCAGAAAGACCAAGGGAGAATCTAAACCTGACATTTAAGTTCTTCTCATTCAACTGTTTCCTGTAGGAGGGACAAAGATTGCAACCTTGAAGCAAATGGAGAGCAGTGCTTTTCTGATATGAAAATAATGACTGTACATATAAATCATCATGACAGTAATTAATGGTTCCTAGAGAATTGCAGGGTTTTGGGTGGTCACCCACTCTATTGTACAATTTTTAAACCACTCCAGAACTTAGATGTCTACCATGCCTTGGAAAGTTACTAATGATATCAGAACAGAACAGAAGTAGAATAGTTCAAGCTTTGATTTCAGAAAGTACAGTTCTTGCATAATTCCAACCAAAAAAGACAATTCCCCTTCATAGAGCTAATATCTATATGAGGCCAATAAAACCAATGATCCTCAAGTGGACATTGAATAAGAGAAGAGTTTTTAAAATGTCTACTTTAGTTATAAGCTAGGATTGAAGAAAAGATAGTGCAAACTGCCATTGTTATTGCTGTTGTTAGGTGCCATTGAGTCGGTGTCCAATTCATAGTGACCCTATGTACAACAGGTGAAACAGTATGGTTAGTGCTTCTCTGCTATTCCTAGGATTCTCAATGGCTGATTGTTTTTTGGGAGTGGGTTGCCTGGTCCTTCTCCCAAACCTACAACACCTGGTGTTCCCAGGTGGTCTCCCATCCAAGTACTAACCAGGCCCGACTCTGCTTAGCTTCTGAGATCTGAGAGGATCAGACACCACAGTGGTACAGCTGCATGCATACTGCCATTAAAAGGGTTTTATTGATAGCAGGGCAGGATTGCCACTTTTTCTCTATAAAAATTAGCAGTCCTCTGTTTTTGCCAAAGACTGCCTGTCTTTATAGGAACAACAGAAAAGAGAGAGGAAGGGAGGAGGAAGAAAAGAAAAAAATCTTTTTAGTTCTATAAAATCCCTTGTATAAAAGGAAAATATATATTGAATATAAAATGCATATTCTATTCCCTTAATAGTAAAAATATATTTTTTTTCTTTTAACCAAAACCCATGCCTACTTTTCTTTCCATTTGGTTATGATTAACTGTCTTCTAATCAGCAGCTGTCATGTATGTCTTGGATAAAGGGTGGACTTCTTCATCAAGTCAGTTCTTATTTGTCCATGTAGATACTTACATACTATAATACTGGTACTAAGAATAGTAGCCAAGGTTTTAGCTATGTTCATAAGGCTCTATCAATAACTATTTAACTAGTATACACTGCATACTAAGCATTGCCCTTAGGAGTGGAAAATATACAAAGAATGGAAAAATTTATTCAAATTATCTAGCTCCTACTTTCTGATGACAGAAAACTTTCCATGCTTTATCCTTCTGTTGAAAAGACTGGAAAGGAGGCAGAGAGATCACAAAAATATTTAATATTATGTGATAAAGCATTAATGTAAGGAAGTATAATTTTCAGAAATGATACAGAAAGAGAAAAAATTATTGGGGAGTGGAGGTGATCATGGAAGACTCAACTGAGGAGGTCTTTGCTGACTTGTGAATTTTGAAAACAACCATGAATGCTATAGGTGCATGAAATAGAGAAGGAAAAGGAATGAGAGCCTATTGGAGCCTTCACTGTAAAGGCATAGAATTATCATTTGACACAGGAGAGACAAAAAAACATTAGATTGGAAGTATAGGTAAAGACCAGATAATAAAGGCCATTAAAAATCATGATAGAAACTTTGGGCTCTACCAGGCAGCACCAAAATATCTGAGAACTCCATTAGGCTGACTGTAGAATAAGCAGCAAGGTGAGACTTTGTCACACCTTGGCCAGCAAGAACTCCAATGTGGCTGTTGCCAATCAGAAGGTGATCCTGCACAGAAATATTGAGGAGCCAGGGACATATTCTTCTTTCTTTTACATCCCTATAAAAGCTAGGTCAAGCTGGACACATTACACTTGCCTGATTGTCTGAGAAAAAAGAGATGGTAAGGTGATAGGAGTAGCCCAAGCCGTATTTTGGTGGGAATCCTGTTGCCTGGTCCTCTTCTGACTAGTTTAGCCAATTGCGTGTGTCCTCTTAAAAATGTACACATCTGGAAAAACAGAAAAAGTAAAGTATGCAGAGGAGCGAGCAGATGCCCAAAATGGGAGGAGATGGGTTGCATTTATGGTACATATACTTCCCTTTCTTTTAATTCCCAATGATTCTATTAGGTGTCTCCCTAGAGAACCAAGAGGCCAAGGTAATAGAGGCCTTATGGGCTAGAGTAACCACACCATCTCTATAGAATTCTGTCCTGAAAATTCAAAAGGGCATAAGGATAGTGGCTTTGCTACACAATGGGGTAAACAAATGATGAGGGTTATAAACCATCATTATAGGTGGTACACTATTGAATATACTAGGAGCATTGTTAAAAAATATTTTATTAGATCAGTATTTGAAAGAGCATGCCTCGTAACTTTAATTTTAATTATTATAACTCACATCACTGGATTCCTGTTATACTAGTCCTACTACTCAAAAAAATTTACAACAATCGGCAGTTCTTTTACTTGGAGGTCCATAAATTACACTTAAAAGTATTGACATTTTCTACTAATTTTTTTATTTTGAACATGACATGAATGGAGATGAACATGGAAGTGAAATATTTTATGAAGCTTCCAATTTTGATCTAAAGGACAGATTTGTCACCACATGAAAGCCCAGTGGGTAATTACCAGGTGGTTGAAATGACAATTAACTCCATCCTTAATAATTATAATTTGACAGACAATAAATCAAGATGGCAGCCATCTGTAAATAAACACCCACAGAGCCAGCTGAATAGTATTGCACAATAGCTTATCCTAATAAAACTAGGAAACTAGTTCTGACTAGTGAGCAAGTAAATCTCCCAAAGACCAGACAGGAACAAATTTTTGGGTCACTGTGTTCCTACATTTGTCAGTTGGACACAATTCAGGGCCCAGTGTTATTTTGTTTTCATTTTTTTTTTTCTAGGACAATTATTGCTATCTTCCAGGAAACATTACCTCATTTTAAAATATGGGATTTTGACTTTTTGGTTCAAGTGAAATTATTCTTTTAAACAGCTTTTGCCTAGGTCATAGAGCAACATCTACAGAGTTTGCTGTCCCTCTTTATTAAAAACTTCTTGCTTATCTTCCATTGTAGTCATCTTTTTAAATTCTTTCTTAGATTTTAATAATTACAATGGGGTTTTCATGAACAAGAACAACCTATATTCTTTGTTACCTTTGGTTAACTGATTTATTTGCATCTTATTGGTCAAATCTCTTAATAGCTCTCTGAAGTGGAAATCTTTTTTGTCTAATTATCTTTGAGGATATAGAGACCATGAATAACCCAGTCATTTTTCTAGGGTCACACAAATACTAAATGGTGGAACAAACATTTTAACATAAGTCTATACCCCCAAAGCCATTGCTCTCAACCTTATTACTGTAGTGGCACACTCTTCATTTTTTTTCCTTTGGACTTTGTATTGGTCTTTCTTTCTTTCTTTCTTTCTTTTTTAATTTCAGTAAATATCTTTTTCTGGATCTGTCTTACTTACTCCTACACAGCTCTCACATCATTGCAAAGAATTCCCAAATCTATCTTTAACCCAGATCTGCCCCCTGAATACCAGATCCTCAGAGCAACACATTACTATAGTTCCCACCTGAATTCATTCTTTCATTCATCAAATGCCTATCAAGTAACTTGTGGCCAGGCACAATGGGAAACAATGTGAGAATCAGTGCCTTCATGGAACATTTTTCATAGAAGCAAGAAAGTGGAAGGAAAACAACAAATAAAATTTCAAGGTGAAATATAGAGTATACTAGATAATGATACATGTCAAAAGGGAAAAAGAACAGAGACGAGGGTCCTGGGAGAGCAGAAGTAAGACGAGCCTACCTCTTAGAGAAGGCAGCCAAAGGAGACTTCACTGAGGAGGTGACATTGAACTAAAGGCCCTCATGAAGGAGCTGATTAGGTGGGCACCAGAGCAAAAGCCATAGCTGACATAGATAAAGCTCCTAGGAAGGAGCAAGCTGGTAATGTCCGAGAAACGCCAAAGAATCTAGTATGGCAGAGCAGTGCCAGTGGAGGTTGGAGTAGGAGAAAAGGAAGTCATGGTGGCAGTGGGGACTGGGCTGCAGGGGTGGGGGAGGGGTGGGTCATGCAGATCACCAGTGTAAATACTTTGGGATTTACTCTGAGATGGGTTGTTGTTGGAGGTTTTTGGCAGAGACATCATGGTTCAACTTCTTTTTAAGAGGACCACACTAAGCCTGATGCCATGGTGCATACGTGTAATCTCAGTGACATCTGTGCTACAAGACAGTGTGAGCAAAAGGACACAAGGCAAAGGGAACAGCATATACATAGCCTTGGAAGTAGGAAAGAACCCAGGTGCACTGGCACATTCATGTAACCCCAGAGATTCAGGAATTTGAGGCAGGAAGATCTCAAGTTCAAGGCTGGAGGGAGCCTGTGTAACTTAGTGAGATGCTGTCTCAAGATAAAGAAGTGGGGAGTGGGGGTGGCGCCAGGGGACAGCTCAGTAGTAGAGCCCTTGCCTAGTATAAATGAGGACCTGGAAACAAAAAACAAAAGACCATACTGGTTGCTGTGTTGAGAGCAGGGTGAAGGAGGGAAAATTGGAAAGTCAACAGGGAGCTTAGGAGGTCATTTCAGTAATTCCATAAAAAATGGTGATGGCTTCCATGAAAGTGGTAGCCTTGAAAGTAATTAGAAATGATCAGATCCTGGACACATTTTGAAGAAAAAGCCAACAGAATCTGCTGAGGAACCAGCTATTGAATGTTAGGAAGAGAGAGGAATCATAAAAGACTTTACCATTTGCTGAGAAGGGGAAATTTATCTGAAGCAGGTCTCTAAGGATTGGAATGGGGATGTGATCAGAAGCTTAGTATTAATATTTCTAGATGCCTTTTATACACAGATGTACAAAACAGACACCTATGTTTCCCATTTAAAACACACACACACACATACACACACACACACACACACACGCACACAACTTCTGCATATTCCTCATCCCTACTACCAATATCACTATCCATCAGTCATTTATGCCAGATTTAAGATCCTTTTCTGCTGATCCCCTCATTCCAATAAGAATCCCCTAGTTCATCACTTGCAATATCATCCAGATTGTCATTCCATAAAGACACTTTGTTTTTCCATGCCAGGCACAAATCCTTCCCACCACCTGGATGACTTACCCCATCACCTTCTAACTGATTTTCCTTGACCAATATCAAGTTATTCCTTGAGGAACAATGTAAATAGGACTTCTCTGAAACTTTCCATGAGCAAAATTAGCTGCTCACTCTGTTTAAGTATTGTTATTCATAAGCCCGGGCTGGGATTTAGCTCAGTTGGTAGAGCACTGCGCTGCAGTCTCTGAGGTCCCGAGTTCAATTCCCAGCACCGCATAAATGGGAGAAGGGTCTGGCAATCCACTCCCAGGGCAATCCTGAAACAGCCTGCCATTGAAAACCCTATGAGGGTCGCTATGAGTCGGATACCAAGTCGATGGCACATAACAACAACAACAACAATTCATAAGCCCAACATTACTTTTTCTATTTGGAGCATTTGTTGATACTTGTAGTAAAACATGCATGTAGGAGTGATGAGAAATGAGGCCAGATGAGGGGAGAAAAAAGGAATGAGTTCATACAGGAGCTTCAATGTCATGCTAGGGGATGCATTTAGCTGCAAAGTTGATAGGGAACAGTGGCAGAGCTTCCTGAAAGCAAAAGGCTTGGTTTCATGTGAGTCTTCAAGAATTCACTACAGTGAGCTGGAAGCCAATGCAAGTCAGGCAGGACTTGATGGGATCCTGAAGTAAGATGGGAATAATAGGGTTGGAGAAGGTAGATACTTTTGTGAACTAGATTCTGTAGGACTTGTGTATAATAACATTTATTGAGCCTTGCTATTTATGAGAAACAGTTTTAATCACTTCTGTATTAACTTATTTAATTCTTTCAACCATCTCATAAGAGAAATAGTGTTTGTCTTCATTTTACAGAGGAGTTAAACTAAGGTACAGATAGATTAAATAAGCTATTTAAGCTACATTTCTATTAAGTAGCAGAACCTGGATTTGAATACAAGGACCCATGCTCTTCCCCACTATTCTACCTCATACAACATAGTGAATTAATATAAAGCTGTATTTAGCTGTACAATAACATTTTTCTAACGCTTCTCAACCAAAACTGAATGTCTATTTCAATATTTTTTGCAAAATCACTCTTCTAAAACATACTGTTTGTGAACTGTACCTACTATAACTTGTGTTTACATGGATGCTTAGCCACTATGTGATGTTTTTCTTATTCCTTATTTCCCCTTCAGTCAAATGAGGGGAAACATCTAGCATATGGAAGCATTTCCATACTGCAAGTTATGCTGAAGGGGAATATTATGCAATTTGCAAACACTGTCAAATGAAATATAAATATGTGTTAGAAATATGCTACGTGGAGACAAAAATATCTTTACATCGATGATTCACTCAGTCAATCGTACTTTTATTCAACAAACATTAATCTGTCACCCATGTTATTGCAGGGGCCATGGTAAGCAGTGGGAAGAGAGGTAAATAAGGCTTACTCTTTTCATGAGGAAACCTATAGCCTTGTGATTTTTATTTTTAAATAGTCATAGCCGGATGCACATATTGCAACTGACTCCCTTTAATCATCTTGGAGGTAAGCAGAGCTTTTTTGTTTGATTCAGGTGGACATATGGTCTCTAGTCCAGCTTGGCCTCTTAGTACCTGGACATGTCACCCCATCTATCTGAGCCTCAGTTTCCTCAACTGAAATTAAGACACTATCTTACTGGATGGTTGTGGGATTTAGGAACTATGCTTAGTACCTAAATATCAGTTTGAACAACAAATAATTAAGTGAGTGACCACTGTGACGTTTTATTTTTCAATCACCGGCACCATTTACAACAGTACAGTCAAAATTCACAGGAGTCAGCTATTTCTCTCTGTTTCTAAAGTAGCAAACAACAACAATAACAAGTGAAAGCCTCCCTAGTGGCTTCAGATGGGAAGATGATGTAACTATCAGGAACTGAATTGGCTGAGTTCTTGCAAAAATAGCTTACATGCCAGCTAAGGCACACTAGGAAGAAGGGCAAGTTTTTTGAATATCGGCTTATGAAAGGAGAATGAATATTGCTAAAGAAATGGCCAAGACTTGTGGAGCAATGACTAGAAAGGCTACCTAAGAACCAGTGTCCCTGTGGAGAGACAAAATTGGATTTCTCCTGAAGATATTCCAATAGGTTTTTCCCATATAATGGATAACAGCAGAATGGTTGGTTCTCTCCTGACAGTGGACCTTAATAAACAAGGTTCCAGATGCAATATAGGCCTGCTTATCATTCATTGTTCCAGGTATGAGTCATCAGGGGATACCCCAGGAACCTGGTAATACAACATGGTCAGACTGGTCCTCCCACCTGCACATGGCAGGCATCTTACCCTATAAAGGGTAAGTGATAGAAGAGGTAGCAAGAAAAACAGCACATTAGACATGTCAAGCATTTTTGTCAGGTTCTTTCCCATGGGTATAACTTGTTTAATATTCCCAATAACTCAATAGGGTTATTGTGTTTTTAGGTGCCCTCAAGTAGGGTCCAATGCCTACCACCCTATGTACAACAGAATGAAACACTCCCCAACACTGTACCATGCCCAACACTATTGTCAGTGTTTCTCTGCTGTTCATGGGGTTTTGAATGGCTGATTGTTTCTGGAGTGGATTGCCAGGTCCTTCTCCCCAGTTTGCAGCACCTAGTAGTCCCAGGTGGTCTCCCATCCAAGGCTTAACCAGAGCAATCCTGCATAGCTTCCGAGATCAATCGGGATGGGATGCCATGGTGCTATGGCTGCAGACACTCAATTAGGTGGTGATGTTTGTTGTTAGGTGCTGTGGAGTCTGGTCTGACTCATAGCGACCCTCATAGGGTTTTCAATGGCTGATTGTTTCGGGATTGCTTTGGGAGTCGATTACTATGTCCTTCTCCCATTTTTGCAGTGCTGAGGATCGAACCTGGGTCCTCACAGAATGTGCAACAGCCCTCTACCAATTGGGCTAAACCCTAGCCCTCAATTTGGTAGGTTGTTATTATTATTTCGAGTTTCTTCAGGGAGGAAACTGAAAGCCACAGAGGGTAAGTTTGAATTCTCCTGAAGCTGTTCAACAGGTTTTGTCCAAGAAGATCTTCACATCTTACCACTAGTAGGTGGGGTGGAATTTGAATTCACATCTCTGCCTCAAAACCTATGTTCATTGAGCAATGCCTCTCTCTGTCTCTGTCTCTGTGTGTGTGTGTGTGTGTGTGTGTGTGTGTGTGTGTGTGTGTGTATGTGTGTGTTTTGGAGTAAAATCTGGTATCAGTTCATATAAACTACCAGATTATACTCTATTTATCAAATGAGCCCCTTATTCCATGGCAAGTCTCTGCCCTTATCTGTCTGTCATGGATTCCCAAAGAACTGACCTCTGTGATGACCATTACAATCTCCCTTGCCCTCTGGTTTTTGGTTGAGTCTGGTCAATGGACAGTTATAGCAAGCAATCAAAAGGTGCAAGGGGAGAGAGGTTGTGGTATTTACTCTCCTGTTTCTTCACAGCCTTGTTGCACTCAGCCATAGTTGCTTTCCCACAGCTACAGACCCTAGTAAGCCACCTCTCTTTTCAGGGCTTCAGCCTTCAAGTCCTACTGCCTGACAGTAAGAACTTCCTGCTGTTGACAATTCCTGAACACATGACCATTCCTTTTGACTCCCTCCACCTTGTTAATGTATCTGTAGATACTCTCCTCATGAAATTACATTCAGTTAAACCCTTTTGTGGGCTGGGGTTTAGCTCAGTTGGTAGAGTGCTGCCCTTCACTCTCTGAGAACCTGGGTTCAATCCCTGGCACCATAGAAAAGGAGGAAGGACGTGGCAATCCACTCCTGAAGCTGTCCCAAAACAATCAGCCATTGTAAACCCTGTAAGGATTGCTATGAGTCAGAACTTGACTCAACAGCACCTAACAACAAAAACAAACACTTTTGCATAAGCCATTTTCTTCCTACTAAGTCTCTAGTGCTATATTGGGCTAAAAACTATTATATATTTCATATCACCATAGTTTAGACTCTTAAATTGGGCTTCAGGTGTCTAGTAAATAGTATCAACTTGCATCTTATGGAAAGGAATCAGTTCACAATGAGCATGTTTCGTTTGGATTTGATGAGCTCGCTGGAGGAACAATAAACTCCCCACATGTGATTGGCAACAACTATGGTGAATGAAATTTCCCAGTCACACTTGGAATGTAATGTTTTTCCATGAAGATGAGCTACAAAGATGAAATCCAAAGAATATGAAAATACATTTTATGGACCCTGCCAAGAAGTTTTCTAGAACTATGCAAAATGGAGCTGAAAGCATTTGTGTCTGTGTCATAGTAAGCAGGGCTTTGTTTGAGAGAATGTGACTGGACTCGCTTGAGCTCTCCTACCACTGGTGTTTGGAAATGATGAATGAGTAATTTGAAAATGAGCTGAGAAATATTCCAGGCTTAGTATTTTTTTGTGTGTTTCTTCTTTTTCTTAAGTTTCTACAGAACTCCGACCCAATGGTAGCTTGTCTATGAAAAAGAAAGAAAGAAAGAAAGAAAGAAAGAAAGAAAGAAAGAGAGAGAAGGAGAGAAGAGTGAGCCATAAATTAAAAATGTCAAGGGGGGGGCAAAAATCATACTTCAGTGGATTGGCTAGGTGAAAGCCAAGACTGTTGCCACATACAAAAATAAGTTGATATTTTAGCTAATCATCCCCTCAAAATATGTCTCCCCCACCAAAGAAAGGGCACCACAAACAAGCACCATCTACTAGTCCTGAAAATTATCTATGTAATAGTCTCATTCTGTGCCTTAATCCCTCCACACAGCCCTGCCTTAGGGCTAGTTATAGGCACCTCATGCAGAGGAGCTGTGTTTCTCTTTGGGAAAGTTTCTAGAGGTACCATTATTGTTATTGGGGTTATTTAATCTTTTGCTTCTTGGCATTAAGGCAAACATGGTAACTGTAATTTTTATTCTTTCTCCTTGGAAGAGGAGAATATGTTTATATGTTTTATAAGAAGATAAGTTTGCCTATGAATCATTCAGTATCTATCCTCCCCTTCCCCCTTCTATATCCCTCTAAAGTTTCCTCACACACTTTTAGAGCTTTATATCCACAGTACAGCACACAGTAAGTGCTCAGATTTTGCATGAATAAATAAAAGCATTTCATGAATCTATTCCTATTCCAAGTCTATGACAATTTTAGGGGGTGTGGAGGAGTCTTTTTAATTGCTTGGACATTGACAGTGTTCTTTCTCATCCATCTCCTAAGAGTATGGCATCAGACAAGTTTAACATCTCTGGCTTTCCCCATCTATAGACAAGGGACACAAAATTGTTTCATTGTGAAGAATAAATATTTTAAGCTTTGTGAGGGACATGGCATGATGACAACCACACAAAAGAGGTCTCTCAATGTTCAACCCCATTCCTTCAGAATTGATACAGAGAACATACAGTATAAAAGGGTGTGAAGAAGGATGGAAGGGATCAGGGAAAGTTCCCTACTTGGAGGAAACCAGGACTTAGTGGACAATCTGGTTTCACTGTTCCCCAATCTTTACTGATGTCTTAAACTTGTATTTGGGCTCCCCTAGAGGGATAGCATTGTTATGCAGTTAACCAGAATCTGGCAATTAGGAATATTTCAGCTGATAAATTTTATATTTTGTCCCATTTTCCCACTGTCTAGCTCTCCAACAGATGCTATTTGATTCCCTGATACAGTACTATAATAAGTCCCTGATACCATATGCTTTTCCAATGCCATTTGACTTGTTCCATCATTCCCCTATTTTAACCATCATTCATAAATATTTTCTCAGTCCCAGGTACAATGCTAGGTAAGGCAACTGAAGTACACACACACACACACACACACACACACACACACACACACACACACTTGAGTATATATATACTTGAGTATATACAAGTACTTGAGTACTTGGATGGGAGACCACCTGGGAACACCAGGTGCTGTAGGCTTGGGAGAAGGACCCAGCAACCTACTCTCAAAAATCAATCAGCCGTTGAAAACCCTACAAATAGCAGAGAAGCACTGACAATAGTGTTTTGTCTGTTGTACATAGGGTCACTGTGAGTCAGACACCAACTCGACAGCACCTAACAACAACATGTATGTCTATCTCTCTAACTAAGCTATAAATTCCAATCAGTAAGAGATCTGCTAGGTCACAATCATGTCTGCAGCCCCCAGCACTTTCTACAAGTCCAACAGAAGGTAAGTGC
The DNA here is from genome assembly GCA_007922755.1 of Pedetes capensis. NCBI lineage: Eukaryota > Metazoa > Chordata > Mammalia > Rodentia > Pedetidae > Pedetes > Pedetes capensis. Next base: position 23,623 of record VMDO01009901.1, on the reverse strand, counting down.
TTAATACAAATTTATTGAAAATACAGATGATCCTTGATTATGTTTCCACTTATGATTTTCTGACTTTGCAGGGTGTAAAAGTGATACACATTTAGTAGAAACTGTACTTCAAACTTTTAAGTTTGATCTTTTCCTGGGTTAGTGATAAGTGGTGTGATACTCTCGCAATGCTGGGAACTAGCTGCAGCTCTCATTCAGCCATGCGATCACTTGTGCAAACAACAGAAACTACAGTGAATGAGTGAATGAATGAATGAATGAATGAAAAAGTGAGTGAGTGAATTTTCTATTTTATATTTTTAGTCAGCACATCATTTCTAAGACTGGTTAGTACCTGTGATCATCAATCTTCCACATAGTGCCAGCTTTGCAAGTGTCCTTTTATCTCTCAGTCAGATATCTGTAATATTAGTGTCTTGGGTGCCCTCAGACTCAGGCTCTAGATATAGATATGGAGCAGTTCACTCCTTTATCCATATCCATTGCAATTGGTAAGTGTGATAGGAAGAATTGGGAAAGCTCAAGAGGGGTATCTCTCCCAGATTGGGAGTTGGAACAGGAGCAAGAAAGGGTGTCAAGGAAGACTTCCCAAAAGAGGCCTCCTGACATGAACTGTAGAGTTGTTTACAAGCTGTGTCTGGCAGAGGAAGGGGAAAATAGATGGAATGGGCATTCCAGGCAAATGGAACAGCATATGCAAAGGCATAGAGGGAAGAGAGACTATGACACTTTCAGAGCACTGCAAATGGTTTGGTGAGATTAAAGCTGAACAGTGAGGTAATCAAGGTCTGAATGACAGAAGGTCATCTAGTCATGGGTAGGAGCCTAGACTTCATGCAAGGTGCAATGAGAAGCCAGTGAAGGATGCATAGCAAGGAATAACATGACCAGATATTAATTTTTAAACAATTGCACAAACAATGGCTCAGATCAAGAAAACACACACATACTGCAAATTCAATTTAGTAAGTGTGTATTGAATTTGATTTAATACTTGACTTTGTTAGGGCATGTGTTTTTGTGCTTTTTCCACTTGCCAAATCAAACATGCCTATAGCACTGTGTGGAAGTGGCATCATCTGTTACTTAACCCTTTCCTCCTCTAACACAGAGAGAGTTGAATTAACCCATTGCCTGATTACTTACACTTGGGACAAGGCCCCGCTCAAGCTGTCCTAGATATTTGAGGTCTGCTGCTGGGTTTATAGTTTTTATTTATTTAGCCAGAGCTAGAAACATGGAAAACAAAAGTGTCTGTGCACATGGACAGGTTCCCTTGCTGAAGACTGAGCTGGCAGTTATTTTAATTAGCAACACATTTTATAAGGGCAGAATCAGAGATGGAAACATGTCAAGGCCTCTTTAGCTATTGAGTTTGGCAGACTTCTGTGAGTGTGCCTGGGCATGGTAGTCAGCTCTTGACTACCCTCCATCTCTCCCAAGGGAATCATGGGCACAGAAAGAGCTCTCTGTATATAGAGCCCCCCTTGCGGGTTGGAGGACTTATCAATATCACATACCAAAGCTAAGGATTCAGGTGTCTGCCTGCAGCCAGTCTGGGAAATAAAATTTTCTCCAGGTAAGCCTCAAGTCATTCCTCTGAGTCAACACCAGCCCCACTTCTCTGTTCTCTCTTTCTAGAGCCAGACCTTCTAGATATGTGACTCACTTTACTTAAGTTTATCTGTTTAACATCTGCTTTATATCTAAAAAATGATTTCTCCTTTTTATTGCCACAGCAGTTTCCCAGAATCCTGAAGACACATTGTACCTTTATATGTATAGATTACCTGTAGTTATTGTCTTCAGATATATCTAAGGTAAACCAAAGTATACTCATACCATTTTTAAATGAATGGCAGCTAGGTTCAAACAGGAAGATGCCTTATATGAATAGATTAAGCTGACAGGCTACTCTATTCTATTCCCTTATCTATTCATATAATAGTCACTGGAACTCTTTTGGTGCCAGACATATGCTAAGGGCAGAGGATATGAAGGTCTCTAACCTTCAGAAACTCTCAGTTTATAGGGTGAAATAACTCGTGGACTAATTTAAAACCAAGTGGCAGGGTTAGTACTAAACATATGCACAAGGTTCTTAGGTTTTCAAGTGACAAACCAATCTGAAGCAGTTTAATAAAGAAGGAGAATGTTCTGGAAGGAGAAAAATATCGCATTAAATTCAAAGTCATATTTTGGGAGTAGACAGACCACCTGGAATGGACTAGAAAACTATAGACACACCTATGTTCTCAGGAGGGAGAAGAGAAAGGAAAAGAAAGCTTTGCATTCTAAAAAAACAATATGCAGTGTATTTTCTAATGTACATTTAATGAAATGCTATCTTTGTAGAATGCTCAATTTTTAAGCCAATGATACAAGGACTGAAGCCCATCAGGTAAGGATGCCTTAAGAATGAGTTGCAGAAGCCCATAAATAGAATAGTATGACTAGAATGTGCTGCAGTCCTATTCTTATGATTTCTACTTTCTCTACAAGCCCTTTTTCTGTCCCCAAAACACCTCTGGAAAGTCAAAAGGGCTTTTTAAGGTATACTTCTTGAGCATGCTATCAGACTGAACACTTCAGATATGAAAGGAAGGAAAGAAGGAAGGAAACTTTTCCATGCTGGTCTTGCAACACATAAATGATCAGTCACAATGCCTCAGGAACCAAAGGATTATGTTGTTGTTGGGTGCCGTCCAGTCGGTATCTGACTCATAGTGACCCTCATAGGGTTTTCAATGGCTGACTGTTTCAGGATTGCCTTGGGAGTGGATTGCCAGACCCTTCTCCCATTTTTGTGGTGCTGGGAATTGAATTCAGGACCTCAGAAACTGCAGTGCAGTACTCTACCAACTGAGCTAAATCCCAGCCCTAAAGGATTATCAGCCCTTCTTAATCTATCTTGGAGCACATTTGGGTGAAAACAAAAGAGAATAATACCCTTGACTTTTGGAGACAGGGCCTCCTGCTGAATATCTGTTTTCTTCATATAAAAATACTCAAAGTATCAGGCTTGTCATTTCTACCTATGTGGCCTTGGTGAGGTTTTTGAGTATCGTTGAACTTTAGTGTTTTCATTGGAAAAAATAGAAAGAGTAATCAGAATATTCACCTCACAGGGTTGTGGTATACACAAAGTTCACAAAGATTGGAAAATAAGTTCTTTTACCAGGGAAATGGCATCTATCTTAAGCCTTTGGGATGGTTTTCATGTTTGAAAAATAATGTACATCGTGTAGTATAAAGGTCATACATATTAACTGCATGAAATTTAGAAACCATAAGAAAGGTTAAAGAAGAAAAATAAGATTTAGTTCCCATTTCTAGAGATGAACATTACTGAAATTTTGGTAAATTGTCTGGTCTTCATTCTTCTCATGTAATATTACTTGTAAAAAACAGATTATAGAGTTAAATTTATATACTCTATAGTCAAATAAGCCAGTTATTTCTCTTCTAATTTTCCAGTGATGTTCATTTTAGAGTGCCTCCTGCATTCTAAAATTTATATACTGTGTTTTAATACATACTCCCTTATATGATATGAGCAGCTAAGGCTTCCTAAACATCTTTCACAACTCAAGGACAACAAGACAAGATAACATAGTAGATTAGGAATGAAAATAAGCTAAAAAGAAAATAAACCAAGAGAAAAATCTATAAAGAATGAAAGGAAAACACATAAATTAGTACATATTAATTTTGAGCACATATTATGCACTGGTTTGGTTTTTTTTTTTTTTTTTTTTTTTTCCGGTACTGGTACTGAGGGTTGAACCCAGGGCCCCGTGCCTGCATGCTTTGCAAGTGCTGGACCACTGAGCTGTGCCCCCAGCCCTGTTTTTTTTTTTTTTTTTGAGACAGGGTCTTGCTAAATTACACAGACTGCATCTGGTCTCGAACTTGTGATCCTCCTGCCTCCACCTCCCGAGCTGCTGGGATTATAGGCATGCGCCACCATGCCCTGCTATGCACTGGTTTGTTGGGCTTGCAGGCTTATAAAGATGCTTTAGACATTATTCTTTTTCTAAGAAGTCTTTTCAGTGCATTAAATGTGACCAAAAGAAATTAGAGAACCTTATTTAAATGGGAGACAATGGAAAAAGAAAGAAAACCATTGTGTGCTGCACTTCATCCTATAAGACATGGTAAAAATACTATTTCCCTCTCACAGCAGCCCAGAGAGGTGGAAATGAAGAGCCCATCTCACAGGTGAGGAGGATGTTCAGAGAAAGGAAATGCAACTTGCTCTAAGTAATGGGTAGTTGAGCTGGCTCTGAAACTACTGTTGGCTTCATGAGTCCGTAATCTGAGCTCAGAGAGGCCCTGTCTGTCACCATCTTCATATTTTTAATAATTTTACCTTTGAATTTGATCTTACAAGTGATGTCTGATAGGACAACAGAGCACATTCTGGTAGCTGGGTACCTCTAACTCATGAATATTGTGCTCTCTTGGCCTCTTGCTCCCTGACTCTGGCACACACCAACCCTCTCTACCCAATAACCACTGAGCCCTGCCCTCGGGCAGCCACCTGGTCCTGCTGGCAAGATGTCTGCCTTCCACTTTGTCTTCCTCCCCAGCAATGGTCTCTAGAAGGACAGGATTGGTGTCTAGTATGTGCCCTGAAGTGTCTTTGGAGAAGACAAGACATTGGCTGTCCTCGCTATGGGGTAGTAGTGCCACAGCACCTCTGACAGGTGAGTCAGTGGGGACCTCTCACAGACTGCCATCCAGGTAGGAAGAATGTCCCATGCAGAGGTTGCAGTCCCTAGGGGCTACCCATTTGCCCTTAGGATAATGACTGTGGGAAAGGGAAAGTGGTTTCTCCGGCTAGGCGCCCCTGCTTTTACTCTTCTTGGGCTCAGCCTGTTACACAGCCAGCCCTACCCAGAATCCAGATCCAAATGACCTCAAAGCCTCTGTTTTCTGTGATGTCTCAAAATCATGGGCTTTGTGAGGACAAGAGTGTGCATTTGAGGTCACAGATTTTTAGACCTCACATCACATGTCCAGGCAGAACCCTGGCAGCTCGGCTGCAGTGACTTTGGGGCCCCTCTCTACTGCCAGACAGAACATCCACCACTCATCCTGTCCCATGGCCACTGTGATATGCCCACATTGTCTCCTTCCTTCATTCGTCCCATGAGGCAGCCCCTCTGTTTCAGTGGCAGAAGTAATTCTTCATCTACTCTGTGCTTCAGAAAGGTTGTGCTGGTGGTGACAGGTGGCTGGGGTTGGGTGGAGGCAGACTGGAGAGATCTTGGAAAGGCTCAAGTGCACAGTTCTTACTGAACCAGGGAGGCAGCAAAGGGAACAGAGATACCCAGAATGGTACCCAACCATCCTTGTTGGCATAGAACTGAAGAGTTTTCCAGGACGTGGGACTTTCAGTGCTGAAACTAGGACAATGTGGGACAAACTAGGATGGTTGGTCAACCTAGAAGTTTAAGTCATAGAAGCAGCAATGACTAACAGAGCCAGCATATCACAGCTACCAAACCTTTCTCTTCATTATCTGATCTTATTCTGGCAATAAGCACACAGCAAAAGCAAAATAGGTTATCATCCCATTTTACTCATTGCCTCAAGGGATGCAAATGACTTACCACAAACTGGATAGTTAGTACTGCACATTAAGTTCTGCTAACAAAGTAGAAATAATTGAATGTATTGAGGAAGAGAGACAGAGAGATAGGAGAGGTTTTTCAGCTGATCTAGAGATGAATGTTTGCATGAATAGAAATAGGGAAATTATGAGGAAAGAATCTATCAGGACAGGACAAGGAAGATGAGTCTGGTTTGGAGAATATACTGCTCAGAATTTGCTGAGCAACACAAAATTCTTCAGTGGGTTGATGACTTGGAAATAATTAGCTAATGTTACGTTGGCCTAAATGATCAATCTCGCTTTGATACTGCAAAACCCTGAGATACACCTTGGAGAAATTTTCTGCTTCTACTCCAGAAATGTTCTGGGTCACCTTCCTGACAAGATAAACATAAGAACTGGCAGTTACTGTGACTGGTGCAAAGGGCAGGAAGTAAGCAACACACAGCCAATTCTCTAGAAAGGATCTGAATATGGGAACCAAAAAAAGAGCCCAGAAGTAAGGAGGGGGAGAGATTGGGGTGCTATCTTTAGGGTTTTTTGTTTTGTTTTGTTTCTCATGTACATATTAATTTATTTCTTTAGTAGTCAGTTTCTAGAAACTGTGCAACATTCGGAGAACACAGCCACAATCCTGCCACTGAGAAGCCTATCATCTGTGGCTGGGGTGCAGGGGCTGTGGCCAGGGCTCTAGCACAGGTCTGAACAATGCGTTGGGGGAAGTGTCCAGTAGAAGCAGAGTGAACAGGGCCCTGAAGAATGAGTTTTTAAAATCCATGTAAAAGGGAATAGGAATGTGTAGTTTGTTTCTTTTTCATTTATTCAACAAACATTTATTTTGCCTTGCGATGTGCTTGCCCCTATTTTAAGGAAATTGCCCCAAGGATGTATAGCTCAGACATTGTGTTTAAGTCTAGCTGGCTCCAACACTCCACGATCCTCTGACGTCTCTAAATAGGACAGTGACTTCTGGAAAAGGATGACTCAAGGAGTTGGGTCCAAAGATAAATTCCCACATGGTTCTCTGCAGCAAACTTAGCTCAAGGGTAGAGTAGAAACTCAAGAAGAGAATTTATAGACTGGATACAACAAACATGGAAGCTACTGCTCTGTAAACATATACCACATTCTCAGCACTGGGCTATATCACATTGTAAACTCATTCATTAAACTTTGCTTCTGATGCACAAACAGAAACTCAAGAGAACTTAAATACCTTCCCCAAGGCCAGCAAGAATGAGAGTCCATTATGTTTCTGATTCATATCTTATGCTGTTCCTGCAGCACTGGACTTCTCTCAAAGCATGTAACTAGAGTATGATCATTTAACTACAAAATTCTCAATCTCACATTTATTACATTCCACATTTGCTATATTTTTATAATTATCATTACTCTTCCTGCTACTATATGCCTGCAACTGTACCACTGCAGTGTCAGATCCCATCAGATCTCAGAAGCTAAGCAGGGTCAGGCCTGGTTAGTACTTGAATGGGAGACTGCATGGGAACATCAGGTGCTGTATGCTTGGGAAAAGGACCAGCAACCCACTCCCAAAAAATAAGCAGCCATTGAAAACCCTATGAATAGCAGAGAAGCACTAATAATAGTGTTTCACCTGTTGTACATAGGGTCACTATCACTCAGAACCTGACTTGATGGCACCTAACAACAACAACAATTTGCTCTATTTTTATACAAATTTATAAATAGTAAGTGCCATTATGTTTTTTAGCAACCAAACTTCATAATAGAACTCTTCCTGGGTTCCTCTTGGCTGTTCCAGCGAAAATAGCACGATGGATTTAATGACTGGGTGAGGCTGAAGGTTTCTCCTACTCTTGAAATGCTGATTCCCTGAAAACACCTGAACAAGGCTCAAAAATCAATCTTACTGACTCTCACTGGTCACCAGCACCTTGGAAATTTTCCCTTCCCACTCTCTCAGCTTTCTCTGTCTGCTTTTTGTTTTTTCTTTGTTTGGTTGATTGTTTTACTGTGTATTTGTTAAATTCCCCCCAAATGCTATTAGAGGTTAGTAAAGTTATGTAAGACTTCACATTATCAATCTAGGCTATTCCAAGTGTATGCTAACACTGACTGTTTTGTGGATATTATTCCTCTTGGTTACAATTTATGACAACCAAACAGAGCTTTTGCTATAAACAAAGTGGCAATTACAAATTTTTTGAAAAGAAAAAAGGGTATCTGGGCAAGGCACAGAGAAAAACTATATCTCTGAAATTGACTTTGGGTTTTGGGCAGGAGCAGTGGGGAGGGGGCGGAGAGGAGAGGGGATTATCTTCCTGAAATGCAGAAAATCAGTCCAGGAAGGCAGACCAGCCACTCTTCTGTGGCTGGGAACTTCGACTCCAGCTTCCATCTGGTATCCATAAGGCAAGGGAACTTGGCAAATGACCGGCCATGTAACTGCAGCACGTGCACATCCTGACCACAAGCACCAGTCAAGGAAGGCAGAGGGGACGGATAAATTCCCCTCCATTCCTCTGTACAGTCTAGGGCAGGAAGTCACTTTTAAGAGAAGAGCATATTCTTCCACACTCTTGTGCAGGTTCACAAAAGGCTGCCCGTTAATCTCCAAAAAGTGACCAAACTCCCAAGGATATGGTATTACAATTATTCTAAACATGTCAAGTCCAAGTTCTAATGCCACTGCTGCACTTTGTTCTGCACAGTGTGCACACAAGCAGCACGAGGTCCATGAAAGAGCCTGACCTTGGATCCAAATGCATACAGCAGAAGTCAACAATTCTGTTACAACTGTGGAGTCATGAACACATTGCTTAAACTGTTTGAAAAATAAGCAGACTTTCTTGTCATTTAGGAGGTTTGTGGGAGAATTATTGGTGGTGTACACAAAACATCCTGCACACAGAAGGTGCTTAATAAATGGTAGTTATCATTAAGGTTGACTTGATGCTTTTCTCTAAGATTCTAGTGAATTAAAACCTGCTCACCATGTTTCTAGCTCTAGGATATTGTATATATATCATCTCTAGTCACCTTTGGAACAGACCGTTGTTGTTTTTATGTTATACTACTTGCAGGGGTTAAGCTCAAAGAATACAGAATATTTGATTTGAAAGGAGTCTTGAACTCCATCACTTACAAGTGAGGGTGCTGAAGTACAGAAAATGCCACAAAAAGTCAGTGGCACATCCAGGGCTACCCCAGTGTCCTAATTCTCAGTTTTCTGCCTACTATTCCACCTGTTTTTATAAATCTATCTGAAGCTACAGTAATTACAACTGTCCTTCCAAAAGCCTCATCCTGGAATTATAGAGCTGAGCTAGGCCTGAAAAGGTACCTACGATGCTGTTTATAGCAATGCAGTGGACTGAATGATGTCGAATGCCCAGAACTGATGACTGTTAATATATATGGCAAGGGGTCTTTGCACCTGTGATTCAGTTAAGGATGTTGAGATAAGGTAATTCTGGATTGCCCAAGTGGGCCTGGTGTAATTGCATCATCCTTATAATAGGAACCAGGGGGTGTCAGAGTTAGAGAGAAGTCTAGTGTTACATAACTAGACAAACAGGCTTTGGGGATTGAGGGAAGAGTCACAAGCTAAGGAATGAGGGTTCCCTCTAGAAGCTGGAAAATGCAAAGAAACATTTCTCCTCTAGAGCCTCCAAAAAGAGTCATGCACTAACATCTTGACTTTAGCCTGTGACACTGATTTTTAATTTCAAGGCTCTAAAACTGCAAGAGAGTAAATGTATGTTGTTTTAAGCCACTGATTTTGTGGTGGTTTGTCATAGCAGCATATACAAAACTAGTAACAGTGTAACATAGTATTTCAAAAACATTGAGTGATGACCAAAATATCCAACAACAGGAAATTAAATAATTAAGTTATAATGGAACACAGTGCAGCCTTTAAGAAGTGTGAATTCACCGTAGTTGAAGAAGGAAAACATTTGTTTGATGTTTTAAGTACAAACGCAGTTTGTAAGACAGTATACAGAGTATGACCCCATTTTGACAGAAAAAAGAAAGTAAGACTGGGAGAATAAATTCCAAATCATTTACAGTGAGCATTACCAATGGTATGGGCTGGGGTTTAGCTCAGTTCATAGAGTACTGCTTTGTACTCTCTGTGGCCCTGGGTTTGATCCCCAGCATCACAAAAATAGGAGAAGGACTTGGCAGCCCATTCCAGAAACAATCAATCATTGAAAACCCTATGAATAGCAGAGAAGCACTGACATAGTGCCAGGCATGGCACAGTATCAGGGAGTATTTCGTTCTGTATTACATGTGGTCACTGAGTCAGACCTAACTCAACAGCACCTAACAACAACATCATCATCAATGGTGGAATTTTTCTGTGTTCTTTTCATACTTTTCTGCATTCTCACACTATGATATAACAAATGTGTTGATTTTATAATTAGAAAGATTCTTTTTTAAGCAAAAAATCTATTTTTCACTGAACTTTTCATTTTATAAAACAGGAAACATATATGTAAAGCAAAGGAATTGTTGGCTTAGGGAGGGGCCAGCTAGACCAAAGTTCGCCTTGATTCAGAATTTGGAAGCTTATTCTTAAATTAAAAAATGATTAAGAAGCCCAATGTTGAATCATCCCCATGAAAGCTGGTAGAAATGACACATACTTCCTGCCATGCTTTTAAATCCCCTTCTATGGCCTGCCTTTCAGTAATTAGAAGAGTTAATGAGTGTTTTTGCCCTTAGACAAGTCACAGAAAGCACTGAGAAGTATGATTGCATGTGGCATTTTGCAGACTCGTGTGGAACTCCCAATGTCAATGCCATACCAGGATTCTATGCTGGGGAAAAGGGAAATGTAAAGAGACTCTGGTATTATTGACAGCTTATAAAGGCATGAGACCTAAGTGCTTACCTTTTCTTTACTATTCATTTCTCTTCTGCTCTTTAGTTCTTTGACTCTTCTTGATTTTTCTCATCTCTGTCTGCTTTTTTAGAGAATGGGACAGCCCGTGATCAATCATCCTCTTATCTGTCTTGCTCTGAATACTCTTCCCTCTCTAATTCCACACAGATTATTCCTAAGGGACTACAATAATCCAAGCACTGTAAAAGGTTTAGGGGTTACAAAGGTCAATGAAATAGAGTCTTTGCCTTCAATTAGCTTCCAACCCAGTAGAGTGGATAAGGTCAGGCAAAAGAAATAAGCCTTACATAGGGAAGAATTCTGAGAAATAGTGGTAGATGTTTAATTAGCATAATGGAGAATCTGGGACTGAATATAATTCCAGTGGGTAGTGAGTGATTCTATGGAGGAGGTACATGCAAGTTATTTACCTCTGTACTCAGATCCATTCATCTCCCTTCCCCTACTCTGCTCTATATCACAGGGGATTGGTCACTGAAAACTGCATCTACCAGGCTCCTTTGCCAGCTGGCTTTGGGCTAGGTTTGGCCAATAAGACACTCAGGCAGCGGATTGATGGGATGCAAGAAACTAGAATATTTCTGTGTCTGGCTATGTTTCATGTGATATCTGACTATGGCTGAATCTCTATCATGCGTCCACTGCTATTTATAGCCCCAGCCTCTGGTCTCAAGGAATACTGTCTTCTCTTGTTCTCCAGCCCCAGCAATGCTAGCAGCTTCCTGTTGATGCAACTCTTTCAATTGTCTCACCATCCCCTCTTGGACCTTTCAGCTTTTCCAAAAGCTTTCTCACTAATTCCCCACATTAAATGGGTTATATTTTAAATATACCACCAGGTACGGACTCTGCACTTGTAAGGAGGGTAAAGAACCAGAAAATTCTACATAGGCAAACTAAAAAAAGAAAAACCTTCTAGGTAGAGATGGAAGTATAACCACAGCCTAGAGTGGAAATATGTCTTGAGAGTCATCAGGAATATGTTGGAGAATACAAATGGTAGTCTAGGGAGAATCAGAGCACAAAAGCTTTTGATCTAACAGGTAGAGGAGTATGGGGTTTATTCCTCCTGCCTAGAGGGTGTTGAAGGTTTTAAACAGAGTAACCTGTCCAGATTTGTCCTATGGGAAGATCTTCCTAGAAATGGTTGGAGATTCAGTTGTATAATGTTAATACATTGTAATACAAGAGTTGATTTTCTAATAAAATAATAACTATGTTGGGTCCCTGTTTGGGCACCAACTATGTTGGGCCCCACGTTTGGGTGCCAAATCTATGTGGGGCACGTGCCTCCCGGTCCGGCCTGGAGGTTCAGACGGGCTGCGCCGCCGCGCACATAGATACTAAACACAATTCACTTGAGACCCTCAGGTGAGGGGCACAGACTCCTGCAGCCCTCGGGACCCCGGAGGAGACGGGAGAAAGGAAAAGCCTCAGGCACTTTTGCCTTCCAGGGGCAAACACCTGTGTTGGTCATCTCAGTGGTATATATTTTGAAGCCAAATCAGATAAAATATTTTAAGAAAGGTTTAAACTAAAACATAAAGCCACTTGCAACAACAACAAATACCTACAGATCCTTAAAAAGGATATGTGTCTTAGTGATTTGATGTCAAAGTTATGTTCTGGTTAGGGCACATCACCAGTTAAGTGTTATGTCATTGCTGTAGTTGTTAAGTGCCGCTGAGTTGGGTCCAACTCGTAGTGATCCATTATACAACAGAACAAAACACTCCCTGACATTGTGCCATGCCCAACACAATGTCAGTGCTTCTCTGCTATTCATAGGGTTTTCGATGCGGATTGTTTCTGGAGTGGGATGCCAGGTCCTTCTCCCAGTTTTGCAGTGCTGGAGATCGAACCTAAGGCCTCAGAGCATACAGAGCAAGCACTCTACCTAATGCAGGATGACATCAGGGCAAATAGCAAGGAAAGGATGGAATTCATCAGAGCCAGTGATTTGGCAAGAGGAAAGTGAGGGGGTTCATGTATCTGGGAAGTTGTCAACTGACTAAAGGGGATGGCTGTCTCAGTGACCACAAGGAAACCAGGGGGTGGGTTTGGACTAGGCTGGAATGGCAGGAAAAGCACATCCTTGAACACGTGGATTTAAATCTTATGGTGGAGATACTTCTGAGGGAAATTATTTTAAAAGCTATTCTTACCCCAAGGACAAATCAGTTTGTTTACTGAAGATAAAAATTTAGAATATTCCTGTTGATGTGAAATAATCACTCTGATTAAATTAATACATTGTAGTTATTCAAATTGTTTTACTAATGACTAATTTATAAGCATATGGCATTTTCATGGTAATAATTATATTATTAACTTGTTTTTATTAGTATTACAAGTAGAATAAAGAAATATCTTTATGACCTATATTTAAAATACTGGAATGAAATCATAGCTCTAAAAGACCTTGGCTTGATCTTGTTCCTAAAAGGGAACATTTTTCATCCTTTTCATGTATCCCACATCAGCATTAAAGGTACAGAAATAATTAATATTCATGTACACATATATATTATAGTCTTCTAATCTTTTAATCTATCTTTCCATGCCCTGAAAATGTCTGTTATGCAAACAATTCCCAAATGTCATTATATGAGTAAGCACCTTAATTAGAAATTAAATGCCAATAATTTGCCTATTAAAAACTTAGCATTTAAAAGAAGAAATTATTTACCTCCTTACAATGCCTTTAGGAACATGATCCTAAAGGCATAGAAGACTGTTGTTTTATTGTTTTTAAGAGATTTGTCAAATATCAGTGTACTTTAAAACCATGAGCTCTCAATGAGTAACGTGAGTTTGTTAGTGTGATTCTGGGGTCCTGAATGATTCCTAGGTGAATCCATTTGTTCCAAATTTTACAAGTGCTTTACAAGACTTACTGCCTGTACAATGCACAATTAGGAGTTAGAGACAAATTTGAGCTCTATCCATTTCCAGAGGAGTAAACTGACACTTGCAGAGAGCTAAATGAGTTGCTCAAAAGGCACAGTTAGTTGCAAAGCCCAGGCTGATCTGGCATCCAGCATTCTTTCCATGACCATCACACAGGCCTCTGGCCTTCCCAAACTGTGGCAGCCTTTGGCACCACCCTACATGAAATCAGAACTTGTTATTTGAGCCAGGGCCGGGATCCTCCCAGATCTGTCAGGTTTCTTGCTCTGATGATGGGTAGGCCTCAGAGCACAGCAGTCATGAAAGCTTCACCTTTAGGGAAAATAGGACTTGGCCGACCTTGTCACGCACTCACTCCTCTGGTTTTACAACTGCTCCTGTGTGTCTATGACCTGCCAGGCCCCAGTGGGCCTACCTGCTATTGCCATGTCTAATAGCAGCAGACCTAGGATGACCGTGGTCACCTCCCCGGTGCAAGCATTTACCACACATACGCCACAGAAGAGTTTGTGACAAATTGAGCTGTGCCCACATAATTACAGCAGAATGGGGTGAATCACAAATTGACCACATTATAGACCCAGAATGCCCCCACTTAATGTAAGTTCTGTCTTGCAGGCTGTCATAAAATTCTAGAGCTGTCATAGAACACAGTCACCAGACTTCTTTCTTGTCTTTTCTGGACAACCCTCTCAGAAGAATCTCTACAGGTCAGCTCTGTGGCACATTAGGGTCTAAAAAGAGGTTAGTGGCTCTTCTTCCCAGTGCTTTCTCTCACAGGAAACTTGAATCTTGCTTGGCCTCAGTGACTCAGAAGGGTCTGGCCTTAATATAAGTCACACAAAATCTGCCAGACTCTTCCCCTGCCAAGGCAGGCAGAAAAGAATGGATGTGTTATTGGACCAACTCAAAGGCTGAGGTTCTCATAGGGTGTTATGAGCTGAATTGCATCCCCCTCCAAAGCTCGTATGTGAAATCCTAACCCCCAGTACCTCATTGTATACTTGGATATGGGTCTTTTAAAAGACAAAGATTTTTTGGTTTGGTTTTGTCTTTGGGCTTTTTGTTTTGTTTGTTTGTTATATTTTGTTTTCTCTAGTACTTAGGGGTTGAACCCAGGGCTTCACACATGCTTTGCAAGTGCTCTACCACTGAGCTGCACCACCAGCCCCTTGTTCATTTTTTATCTTGAGACAGAATCTCACTAAGTTATACAGGCTGCCTCTGGCCTGGACCTATGATCCTCTGCCTCTGCCTCTGCCTCCCAAGTCACTGGGGTTACAAGTGTGAGTCACTGTGCCCAGCAAAAGGCAATTAAAGTTAAATGAAGTCACATAGATGGACCTGAATCCAGTATGACTGGCATTCTTTTTGGGGATAGAGGAGAGTTTGAGATGAGGTCAATCTATATAGCCCAAGCTGGTCTTGAACACACAATCATCCTGCCTCTACCTCCCAAGTACTAGGATGATAGGTGTGTGCCACCACACCTGGCAACATTCGTATGAGAAAAGGGAAGGATAGCAGGGATGCCCATGCACAGAGAGAAAAGGCTATATGAGGCCAGTAGAAGATGGCCATTTGCCAGCCAATGAGAGAGAAGACTCAGGAGAAAACAAACTTAACAACTTGACTATGGACTTCTACCATGCAGAACTGTGAGAAAATAAATTCTGTTGTTTAAGCCACCCACTCTGTGGTATTTTGTTATGGAAGCCTAGCAAACTAACATCTTAGACAATTGTAAAAGTAGCACCATGTAGCCCAATCTTGATTCTAGAACTCAGCACCCAAAAAAGGGTAGCAATAAGCTTTGTGATTTATGTCACTCTATATAATCAAATCTTGCCAACTTTCCTGTAAAAGAAGCATAAGCCAAGGTAATCAATTTCTCAACTAATGGAAGGGATGAATGGCAGCTTCATAGCAAGGCAGATTTCTTTTTGGCAGCGTGGAGAAGAGTCATATTTCAAGCAGCAACTCATATCCAAAGAGTTTCTTGCCCAAGGAAATATCCATCATAACAAATCTCCTTAGTCTGTATCTTAGAGTCCTGGCAGATACAGTAAGACCTTCTTAATTCAAACCTCCCACTCAGTTGGATTTTTGATGAGTTGTACTAAATTTTGTCTTCATGCAGTGTGTAAATGAAGTAGTGAAGGAAATCAATCAATCAGCCCCAAGGAAAATGGAATACTTAGTTTAGCTTCAAGTATGTTAGAAATATGCATTTGCATGCAACTAATGGCTACACCAACTTTGAAGCAATTATCTCTGTCCATAGAGCAGATCCCTTCCTTCCTCTCTCACTCTGGAAGAGTGGTTCTTAACTTTTGCCCACTTTGCAAGTTGATTTAGAGAAAATAGAAGAATCAATGAAAACCCAACAGATCCCACAATCTTGAGAGGCCAAGATCAGTGTGATCTATTATGCTGAAACATCTCCCAATATATCAAAAATATCTAACACAGGATAGGCACTCCATAAGTTTCAATTCCATTCCCCTTTCTAAAAAATAAATTATCACTAGAGTGATTGATTTAAGTCCTGAAACATTTTTTAAAAGCTCATGAATTACAAAGTTAAAACAATTAGATATTATCAACTCCAAATCCTTTATTCTGCTGTGTAGTAACTGAGATCAGCATAGGTTAGGACACTTTTTCAAGTTTATTCACTCATCAGTAAGTGGTTTTACTTAGCAAGGACTGGGCTGGTCACTGAGTTGGCTGTTAACAAAATCAAGAGCAGAACACAAGACCTCTGAGCTGCAACTCCTCCTTCTCCCACTCTAGTACTATCCTTGAATTAGTTTTGTTTCAGAAATCACCAAATGACACAAGGCAAATCTTGCTGCCTCTGTGTGTTTAGGGTTGGTTTTCCTTCCTCAAGTGCAGTAAAGAAGTTATTTAAAGCCCATCCCTAATGCCGACAGGCATTAGAGAAAGGAAGAGAAAATACCTACAAATGCTACTTAAGGTCTTTGAGAATCCCTGAGAAATTTCATTGACACTCCATTTTGAACATAAGAAAGCATAATCCTTGCTAAATCTAATGGAATGCACAAAGTAACAGGAAGGGAGCATTGAGATGCAGACCAAGACAGCTGGAGAAGAGTCATGGAGGTTAAGGTGGAGGTGTGGAGGCCAGGGAAATAAGGAAGTGACATTATAGGATAAAGGAATAAAATAAATGTATGTGCATAGGAACACATGTTCAGTGTGGGATCTGAAAATGAGTTTAAAAATTGTTGTTGTTAGGTACCATCAAGTCAGGTCTGACTTACAGCAATCCTATATACCACAGGAAAAAGAAAACCCACTCCCCAATACTGGGCCATGGAAACAGTTTTTAATGTTTAAGTCCATTGTTGCAGACACTGTGTCAGTATACCCACTTGAGGGTCTTCCTTTTCCTCATTGACCTATCTATATCCCAAACATGATGTCCTCCTCCAGGGATTGGTCCGTCCTTAAAACATTCCCAAAATAGG
Organism: Pedetes capensis; assembly: GCA_007922755.1. Taxonomy (NCBI): domain Eukaryota; kingdom Metazoa; phylum Chordata; class Mammalia; order Rodentia; family Pedetidae; genus Pedetes; species Pedetes capensis. The sequence continues at coordinate 6,696 of VMDO01009901.1, read as the reverse complement.
TAAGACACAATCTATCCATTCTTGCTTCCAAGGAACACTCTGGTTTCACTTCTAGGACAGATCTGTTGGTTCTTTTGACAGTCCATGTATATTCAATATTCATCTCAAGCCCTATAATTCAAAAGCATCAATTCTACTCCCATCTCCCTTATTCGATGTTCAACTTTCACAACCATATGATGCAATTGAAAACATGATGGCATGATTCAGGTGTACTTTTGTCTTCAATGTGACATCTTTACTTTCCAATACTTTAAAGACGTCTTTTGCAACACCTTTTCCAAATGGAATGTGTCCTTTGATTTCTTGCCTGCTACTTGCATAGGTATTGATTACAGAAACAAGTAAAGCAAAATCTTGGAAAACCTAAATCCTTTTTCCATTTATCATGAAATTTCTTACTGATCCAGTTATAAGGATTTTTGTATTCTTGATGTTGAGGCACAATTCATACTGAAGGCTGTGTTCTTTGATGTTTATCAGTCAATGTTTCATATTCTTTTCAGTTTCAGGGAGCAAAGTTGTGTCGCCTGCATAATGCAGGGTGTCAATGAATCTTCTTCCAATCATGATGCCACATTCTTCTTCATAAAGTCCAGTTTCTAAGATTATTTTCTCAGCCCACAGATGGAAGAGATATGGTAAAAGGATACAGCCCTGATGCAGCCCTTTTCCTGATTTTAAACCAAGCAGTATTTCCTTCTTGTGTTTGTACAACAGCCTCCTAGTAGGTACAGATTCCTCATGAGTTATAATTATGTGCTCTAGTATTCCCATTCTTCGCAATGTCATCCATGATTTGTTGTAATTCATATATTCAAATGCCTTTGCATAGTCAATAAAACATAGATAGACATCTTTCTGGTATTCTCTGCTTTTGGCTAATATCCATCTGACATCAGCAATGATACTCCTGGTTCCATGTCCTCTTCTGAATCTGGCTTGATTTTCTGGCAAGTTCCCTGTCTACTGCAGTCACTTTTGAATGATCTTTAGCAAAGTTCTACTTCCATGAGATATTAATGATATTGTTTGATAATTTCCACATTCACTTGGATCCTCTTTCCTGGGAATGAACACAGATATGAATCCCTTTTAGTCAGTTGGCCAGGGAGTTGTTTTCCATACCTCTTGGCATAAACAAGTAAGCACCTCCAGTGCCGCATCTGTTTGTTGAAACATTTCAATTGGTATTCTATCAATTCCTGGAGCCTTGTGTTTTGCCAATTGCTTCAAGGCAGCTTCTACTTCTTGCTTCAGTGCCATTGGTTCCTGATCATATACAACCTCTTGAAATGGTTGGTCATCCATCAATTCTATTTGGTATAATAATTTTGTGTATTTTTCCATCTTCCGTTGTTGTTTCCTGTGTTTTTTAGTATTTTTTCTGTAGAGTCCTTCACCATTGCCACTCGAGGCTTCAATTTTTTCTTCAATTCTTTAAGCTAAAGAAAAATGGAGTGTGTTCTTCCCCTTTGGCTTTCTATCTCCAGTTCTTTGCTCATATCATTATAATGTTTGATTTAGTCTTCTCAAGGTGCCCTTTGAAATCTTCTGTTTAGTTCTTTAACTTTATCATGTCTTCCTTTTGCTTTAGCTGCTTGACAGTCAAGGGCAAGTTTCAGAGTCTTTTTTGATATGTAATTTGGTCTTTTCTTTTTTTCTTGTCTTTTTTAATAACCTTTTGCTTTCCTCATGAATACCTTTGATGTCATGCCATAGCTCATCTAGTCTTCCATCATTAGTGTGTAATGCATCAAACTTATTTGTGAGGTGGTCTCTGAACCCAGGTGGGATATACTCAAGATCATACCTTAGCTCACATACACTTGTTCTAATTTCTTCAGTTTCAGTTTGAGCCTGCCTATGAGTAGTTCATGTTCTGATCCACAATTAGCACATAGTCTTTTTGTAACATTTGATTTTGAGGTTCTCCATCATATCTTTCACAAGTGCAGTCAGTTTGGTTCTTATATTTTCCATATGATGAATTCCATGTATATAGTTGCTTTTTATGTTGGGAAAAAATGTATTTGCAATGAAAAGGTCATTGGTCTAACAAAATTCTATCATGTGATCTCCAGTATCCTTTCTACCACCAAGGCCATATTTTCCAACTACTGAGTCTTCTTTATCTCCAACTTTTGCATTCCATTCACCAGTAATTATCAGTGCATCCTGATTGCACATTTGATCAATTTCAGACTATAGAAGCTGATAAAAATCTTCCCTATCTGCATTTGTGGCCTTAGTGGTGGGCAAGTAAATTTGAATAATAGTCATGTTAACTGGCCTTTGTTGTAGGCAGGGATATTATTCTACCATGGCATTGTTGTACTTCAGGACAGATCTTGGGATGTCTTTTTTGATGGTGAATACAACCCCATTTCTCTTAAGTTGTCACACCTGCCATTGTAGCCCATATGATTATCTGATTCATAATGGGCATTTTAGCTTGCTGATGCCTAGAATGTTGATGTTTATGCACTCCATTTCCCTTTTAAGAATTTCTAATTTTCCTAGATTCATACTATGTACATTCCACATTCCAACTATTAATGGATGTCTAAAGTTGTTCCTTCTCTTTTTGAGCCATGCCACATCAGCAAATGATGTCCCTGGGAATTTACTCCATCCTCTTCATTAAGGTTGACTCCACATTGAGGAGGCAACTCTTTCCCTGTCATCTTTTGAGTGTCTTCCAACCTAGGGGGTTCATTCTTTGGCATTACATCTGTCAGTGTTTCTCTGCTATTTGTAGGGCTTTCAATGGCTAATTGTTTCAGGAATAGGCTGTCAGGTCCTTTTCCCCAGTGTGTCTTAGTCTGGGCTCTCAGCTGAAACCTGTGTACCATGTGTGACCCTGCTGGTCTCCAATACCTGTAATATAGCTTTCAGCATCACAGCAACACACAAGCTCCCACAGAATGGCAAACTGACAGACAAGTGAGAGTGTAAAAAGTAAAAAATATCATTAATAACTTGCCAACTTTCTGTCTGAGAATTTACATAAATAGGTAACTTTCATTCTGATTTCTAGCACATTTCATTTTGCTTGTAAACTTCCTTTTTCAATACTCCTACAGTGCCTTTTATACAAATACAACTTTTTTGAACAAAGCAAGATTTATCTCTTTATATGCTTTCTAATTTATGTTTAATAATTCAGCTAGTTTTTCAGTACTTCCTCTAAACTGGCCATAGGGAAGCTTGATGTGCTTCCACATTTGTAAATGGGCCAAACAGAGACAGTACTGGAACTGTCATGCTCATAAATTGGTCTTAGTTGTCTGATGCTTCCCCCTTCAAAATTAACAGTGGTAAAATTCCCCAGAAAAGAGTTTATGAAGTCCAAGCAACACAAACACAAAAAACCCAGCTGATCGATTCTATCTTTGGGATCTAATGGAAACAAAAAAAGGGTATTTTTGCAGAGTCCTAGAAACATTTTTAAAAGAAGAAAAATATCAGTTTATGAAAAATGCTTCAATTTTCCTTTCATTATTATTAAAAATAAAATCTTGTTTCTGGCTATGACTGAAGATGTGATACTAGATTTGAGATGGGGGTGGAAGGCAGCCTTTGTGAGATATGGTTAAAAAAAAGAGTTAGAATAGGAAAGAATGGAGTCTTTTCCATATAAAGAAGGTCTGGAGAAGCATAAGAACTACAAAGGAGACTATCGGTTGGTCCTAGATAGCAGAACGGAGCTGAATAGCAAGAATGATGGATCAGGATACATCTCCAACCATGGCTTCCACTGGGGAACAGGAAACAGAGCCCTCATCCAAAGAGGTAAGCCAGACAGCCGTGGCCATCAGACTTGCAGTCACATAGCATAAGCCCACAGTCCTTGAAGCCCTTGAACTCTCCCAGGGACCTGCTGAGACAGTGGCTCTCCCTATCTGAGGGGTCAACGTTGGATAAATGTCTCTTTTCCCCATGCTCCATGTCTTAGGAGGCTTTTAACTGGTGCCATCATGAGAGGGAACCTATTGTGTGAGACTGAGCTACCCAGGGCCTGAAAACAAAGAATTATCCCCCATGCAGAGCCTGGGGGTGACTTGCCACAGCCTCAGAGTGCTATACACTTGCAGCGAGCAGATGCAGTTAGCAGAGAGATAGGACACTGACATGCCGAGAGGTTCAGCAGCAAGAGGCTTGGGAAAGTTGCTCAGAAGCAAGCCCCACACACTGGGGAGTGGAGACAATTCCATTTCCTAAGGGAAACTATGGGAGACTGTCACTTCTGAGCAGTGACCAGACAAAAAGCTTCCATCCTTAACTGACCAAACAAACTCCAATATTAGAGGCCACAGAAAGACAGGATCACAATGAATTGCCCAGGCTACCTGTGGCCTGGGGTTCAAGATCCTCCTGCCTCTGCTCCCAGAGACACTGGAGTTTTAGGGGAGCAACTTGGTGTTTGCCTCTTTTTCTTTTCTTTTTGTTTTATATTTACCATCTTTTCATTACTAATTTTCATTTCCTCAAATCCATTTTTCTAATATAATTTCTATCTTTTTTCTTCTTTAGTCTTTTTTCTATCTTTCTCAGCCTCCCTGCCTTTTTCTGTATCTTTCTTTCTCTATTTACTATACTTTAAATTTTTTAGGCTTACTGCCTCTCACTGCTCTGCTTATTTTTACCTAATTCTGTTTATATATTATTTTCTTTACATGCAATCTTTTTTTATCTTTACTCCTTTCCTTCCCTCCTTCTAACATTCATTTCCTTTCTAGACTTTTATTTTACTTCACCCTTTTATTTTCTTGCAGTACTGGGGGTTGAACCCAGGGCCTCTCGCTTGAATACTTTGCAAGTGCTGGACCACTGAGCTGCACTGCAGCCCATTTTATTTTACTTTTTGAGACAGGGTCTCACTAAGTTATGCGGACTGCCTCTGGTTTGGAACTTGCAATCCTCCTGCCTCTGCCTCCCAAGCGGCTGGGATTATAGGCATGCACCACCATGCCTGGCTTTTTACTTTACCCTTGAGGCATCCTCCTGTCTCCCCCTTTTCTACCTCTCCCTTCAAACCTCAGGCAAATACTATTTATAACTTTAACTTAAATATTTCTTAACCTCATAGATTACTGAATATAATTACTGTTATTCTCTGTTATATGGGCATTGGTGGTTGAGCAGTTAGGATTAAGTGATTTTAAATGTGTTTCTGTACGTGATTTGGTTGAGTATTATAACTGTTATAGTGGTTTGTCTTCCTCTCTGGAACTGGCACTGGACAGTGTGCTCTCAGGAAAAAGAGTCTCACTAAGAAGACCTCCAAATAAATCAGGAAGTGATATGCGCCCCTACAGATGCACAAACCACAAATCAGAAACATGAGAAACATGTAAACCCTAGGTAACACATCTCCTGTAAGAGACATGATTCTTTAACTATAGAATCCAAAGATAATGAAATAGGAGAAATGTTGGACAAAGAATTTAAAAGTTTACTTGTAAAAATGATCAATAGCTTCAAAGAGGACACAAACAAGCAAATGAATGAAGTAAGAAAATTGATGCAGGACTTCAGCCAGAAAGTCAACAATGCAGAAGACAAAGTCAGCAAAATGGATAAGGAATTCAGTAAGGAAATCGAAAGTTTGGGAAAAAAAGAAAGAAAAAAGAAAAGAAAGAAAGAAAGAAAGATAGATCAGAAATGTTGGAAATGAAGAACTCAGCAAGCCAAATAAAAAACAGAGTGGAAAGCATCACCAGTAGACTAGATGAAGCAGAAGATTGAACATCAGGGATAGAATAAGTTTGAGGAAATCAACAAAGAAAAAAGTTAAAAGAACATAACCACAATTTTAAAGAATTTTGAGACAAGATTAGGAAACCAAACCTTATAATCCATGGGGTAAAAGAAGGAACTGAGATAAAAACTAAAGGCATAGGAAACTTATTTAGTGAAATTACAGCAGAAAATTTCCCAAATCTGGAGAAAGAAATGGACATGCAACCATAAGAGGCATTTAGAACACCAGACATGACCCAAAAAGAACCTACCCATGACACATAATGATTAAAGTGTCAAGATTACAGAACGAAGGAACAATATTAAAAGCTGAAAGAGAAAGATACCAACTCATTTGCAAAGGAAAACTCTTCAGAATTATATCATATCTCTCAGCACAAACCCTAAATTCTAGGAAATGATGGAAAGATATACTTAAATCCCTGAAAATAAAGACTTGCCAACTAAGATTATTATATCCAGCAAACTTGTTATTTTAAATAGAGGAAGAAATAAAGACATGTCATGACAAGCACACACTAAAGCAATACCTAACTACCAAGCCAGCACTGCAGAAGATACTTAAAATAAATCCTACACACAAAGGAGGAAGAAAGAAAGTCTTCACTATGAGAGCACAGGAAAGAATAAACTTCATGGAAAGAACAGACAAACTAAAGAGAAATAGGAAAGAATTAGTCATGTCCAACTCAAAAAACCAGCAAACTCAGAATATAAATAGGGAAGAAATAAAAGAACAAATAGTTTATGAACTAACCAGAGGAACACCCTACCCAACAACCAGCAAACCTTTCTCAATAAACTCTAAATATAAATGGTCTTAACTCTCCAATTAAAAGACATAGATTAGTTGACTAGATTAAGAAACAAGACCCAACAATTGGATGTCTGCAAGACACACATCTGATTGGCAAAGACATCCATAGAATA
>VMDO01009900.1:0-74616 GCA_007922755.1 Pedetes capensis | reverse complement strand
TGATGCATTTCCTAAGTACAATTTTGGCTGTATCCCCATAGGTTTGATATGACATCCACTTGCTATTTTTATTTCTAAATTATTTATAAATACAATTTGGCTTCCTCTTTAGAAATTTTTAGAATATTTTTAAAACTAACTTTTTGTTGTTTGTTTCTAGTATTGTTTGTATTGTGGGAAAAAACTGTAGCCAGTATCAATTCAACTTCAGAGAACTCCTTCTGTGTTTTTCCTTATTAGTAATATATAGTAAATTCATGCCATGTGCTATGTATTTTGGGAAGAATGGGTCTACTATCATTTGAATATACATATAATACATCAATCATGTTGATTATTATTCAAATATTCTAACTTTTAATTTATGTTTTGTTTTCATGATCTATTGATATCTTAGAAAGATATCTATTTTTCCTATCCTAATTTTTCACTTTTCCCCATAAAATATAGGGCAGGGACACAGTAGCTTCTTAACCATTGAATCTCAGCTTCTTCACACTGAATCCCCAGCATCAGTATGCAAGTTACGTGCGTTCCACGCTTTGCTTTCTTTTCTTGGAAAATCTGGTGATGGTATATGAGGGAAGAAACTGGAGGACAAAACATTAAGTGTATCCAGTACTGGAGTTGCTATGTCAGATTTCCTTCAGATTGTCAGCTTGTCATGCTGTGGGGGCTTGCATGTTGCTGCAATGCTGAAAGCTATGCCATAGATATTTCAGAAACTAGCAAGGGTACCCCTGGCCTTGATGAGTTTCTAGACTAAGACAGGCTAAGGAGAAGAAACTGGCAGCACGCTCCCATGCTGAAAAATGAGCCCCCTAGGCTGAAAAGCATTCAAGAAATGACTGGTGAAGAGTTGCCTCCTTAAAGTAGAGTACCTTAATGATAGAATGGAGTAAAGCTCTATTTGCTTCAAGAAACTGAAGAAAGAAGTAAGGAGATCTCAGATTGCTCAGAGTGCAACGTATTACATGCAGTCTTACTGACAAAAGTCTGGTCAAGTGTTGCAACAAGACCTGTGGATACCCACCACTGGGTCAGAAGAAGGGAGCTTATGTAGTGGTCAGGACAAAAGTGATTTGCATCCAAGCCAGAACATACCTAGTTTATCTTGAGAGAATATCAAAGGTATAAGGTACATTGATGGCATTGATGGAACCAGGATCCAGGTAAAGTGCCACTTTACCACTCAAATGGTTTTGTTTCTCTATACCATGCTGAGAAATTGTGGGGAAAAAAGACCAAGATTATTCAGGGCCACTCAGGATGGCTGCAGTCAGATCCAGCTGGGTCCCTATACTCTCTCAGTAGAAAACTCTTTTCAAATGGCACAATATAAAACCTTGCTTTGTTTTTAACTCAGGTGCCCTTTGTCTATATAGGATCTTGAACAATTTTCAATACCTAGAGGATGAAAGCTAACCTTAGCAAAGTGGAAACAAATGCTCCTCTATGATCACCTCACAAGGTTGATGGGCCTACAGAAAGTTTGCCTAGGATTTCATGTTGCTTAGTAGGTGAAAGCCTGAAATGCTCTTCAATCCAACATAGGTGGGCTCCCAATTTCTGCTTTGTAGGTTAGCTAGTGAGGCCTGAGAGAAAGGTAGATCATGGACCAGCAATTTATTTAGATAATATTAATGGTTGGTCCAGATAACCACTAAATTGACCTGGCTTTGGCTGTCAATATTTATTAAATGTGGACATGGGCTAAATTAACAGATCAGTTTGATCCTGTTGGCCTTCTTCTCTACTCATCTCATCTCCTCATCACACACCTGAAATGTGGAAGGTGTTTTAAAATTACATAAAAGAAAAAGGAACATCAGGTTTCTTCATCTGTATTTTCCAGAAGCTAAAGCCAGCTTTCCCCTTTGCACATCCCTGAACTAGCCCTACAGGGTCCAGAATTAGCCCCTTTCAGGCCTAATGGAAGTGCATTCTGGGAGCATGACAAATTCTTTCAGAGAACCAGGCTATATGAAATACTTTACAGATTGAAGAATTTATGTGGTTTGTCAATAAGGAATTTAGGACCTGGTGGCACCTCAAATCTGTAATGACAATTGTTACCCTATGATCAAGTTCGTATGCCTTTATACATGGAGTTCCCTGAGAAGCAGGCTCTCAGCTCAAGTCAGTTGTGCAAAATGTTTACTAAGGTAAGCCTTTGGGAGTAACACAGAAGAAAGTGAGAGAAAGGAAGTAGCCATGAAAAAGCGAGAAGCCAAGCTACACACCTAACACTTCAACTACATGTAGGGAGCCACAGGGAACACTGAGCTAGACTGGACCTCCAGAGCTACCCCATGTTGGACAAAGACATCATGCTTTTATATTCCTCCATCTATCAATCCCTATGTGTAGGGCAGCTTGGGAAGGGACGTGACCTCAGTGAGGTGAGTCGGGGGCTATAACAATCTCTGATGGGACTCACAACTGATGGCTATCAGTGGGCAACACTCCCAGCAACTGGAGTAGTGTGCCCACTTAATGGGGCCTCAGAGCAGCACATTGTACTGTCCTCCCACAGTAGTCATCTAGGGACACAAGATCAGCATCTTCACTTAAAAGGCAGAATAACAGGATTTAAATTTTTGGTCTTCAGATCTTTCTCCACTCTTGGAAACTTCTTAGGGACAATTTTAGCCCTCAAGGAATGCTTATATGAATTACATATGCCTTAAAAGAAATAAAAATTGAGAAATTCTTTAACTATTTATTAAATTGTTTAGAAACAACACTATAAATCTATTAGCTACTGAAAAAAAAAAAACCTTTATGTTTCCAAAAGTGAAAAGTTAATAGTGATAATGACATTGTTTCACATTTCTTGTTTGTATCTGGCTTAACAGAAGACAACTGGATATGTTATTCACTTCTATAGTTAATCTTTGTTTTAAGGCAATCCCAAAACAGTCAGCCATTGAAAACTCTATGAGGGTCGCTATGAGTCGGATACCGACTCAAAGGCAACTAACAACAACAACAATTAATCTATTTCAGTATTTTTTAGTTGAAGTACAAAAAGAAAATGTGACCTCGCATAGGCATACAGTTGGAAAAGGGGAAAATATTTGAATAGTCTTTTCCGGCAATTGTGAATATTCTTCCTTGACACATCCCAAACTCAACAGGTGGCAGTTTCTTCAAACCTAGTTGTAGCTTGTAAACTGAAACATTATCAATGAACTTTACAACCCTGATCACTATTCTGTTACACTGAAATATATTGACCTACCTTACATTTTAAGTGAATCTCTTACACATATGTGTGTAATTCATCCCATTACACATGGGAGTGCCTGCAGCCATAGCACTGTGGTGCCCAATCCCGTCAGATCTTGGAAGCTAAGCAGGGTCGGCCCTGGTTAGTCCTTGGATGGGAGACCACCTGGGAATGCCAGGTGCTGTAGGCTTGAGAGAAGGACCCAGCAATCCACTCCCAAATATCAATCCGCCACTGAAAACTCTATAAATAGCAGAGAAGCACTGACAATAGTGTTTCGCCTGTTGTATGTAGGGTCACTATGAGTTGGACACTGCCTCGAAGGCACCTAAAAACAACACATGGTAATGCATCAAAAATTACACTGGTTAATATTCCCACTCATCTTATGGGAAAAGTATTTAAATTTTAGGAAGCTTTCAAGTTCATGATGGCATATATAAGTTTTCCAAAATTCTAAATTTTGATTGAAAGCTTGAATTTTATTATTGGCAACAAAAATTATCAGTTGTTTTTCTTAAAGGGATAGGTTCATTTTATTTATTTTCAAGAAATGTCTGCCAAATACCCAAGTCTAAATAAAGATGGTATATCCGTCAGTATTTCCTTCAAGTGAAAATACTGTTTCATGGAAAAGGAACCAATGTAGCTCACAAGGCAAACTAGGGCATGTATTCTTTTTCTTGAGATGCCCATTGTACTTCAGTCTGCAGCAATAATATTTTTATGGATGACTTCCAGTTTTTCAACAGAATATTTTAAAAGTGTACTTAGGATTGAGATTTAACATCAGTAATTGTTATCCCTTTATCAGAGTCATCCTATAAGTGAGTGACAATGAAGAACACATAGATTGCTGACACAGTTGACACTGCTGTGTGTATCTGTGCTTAGTTATCTGCTCTGTGACCCACCGTGGCCTTTTTTATACCAGCAGTGCTAATGGCAACAAAGTGAGGAAGGAAGAAAATGTCTTAGCACTGTTACGTCAATAATGCTGACCATATGGACCCCTGAAAGGATCTCAATGAGACCCAGAAGTTCACACCCAGACCATACTTTGACAACGAGAGGGGTGGGGGGGGGTTCAAAACCCAACACAGGGAAGCTGGAGAAAGTCACTGTGATAAAGTGGACACCTGAATTGAGAGCCCAGTGAACTTCTTGTGCCCTTAATTCTGCGTTTCTTTCCTAAACTATACGTGAAAATGCATTAAAATTATGTAAATTAGTGGTCAGGGAAATGTATTTTATTTTTCATCTCTCACAAGGGAGGGTGTCTTTGGGGGCTTCTGCTATACACTTCCAAAGGTTTAGAGATCCTCTTCTATAAAGCACAGGATAATATTCAGAGTAATGTGGCCTCAGCAGAAAACCATAGAAATGCTGTCATTTGGGCAAAGTTATCAGACCGATGGAAATACTGAGAAGCTGAAACTCAACATATGGTAATTGGAATTTGGGGGTAAGGAGGAAGAGGAATAAGGGAGTTTTATCAGCTATTTTGTCTGTAGGAAAAAAAATGTTAGGCCTTTGCTCTTTAAATCTAGATATGGTAGTTTAGGGTCTAACATGCTTCAGAAAAATCCCTCCATTAATATGTACAAAACAAATTTTATAGCTGCTACCATGAAATAGAAAGCAGCCAAAAATAAATTCATTTAATAAAGGAAGTTGAGTATGCTGCATGTATCCCTAGATATTCCAGTTAAAATATTTCACCAAATTAATCTAGTTGCCTAAAAGAAATTCCATGTTGAAGATTTAGGGTTGATGCAAATTTAAGGTTCAGTTGTTGATCTTGGGTGCTTTTAACAAAATACTTCTTGTGGGAAAGCAGGCCTCTTGGCAATCTTTGCATCGTTGGGTTCAATTAAGTGATAATTTATTCTGTTTTTGCTTGTAATGGGACTCGTCATTTACCGTCCTTACTGGTCCACCAGAGAGAACACTAGAAGGTTCTCTTTATTTTTCTCTTCAGAATGAATCTAAACCAACAACGTTTCATTGTTCTAATAATGAGAGAGCTTGTGACTAATGGAAATCCAGCTCCATCTAGCTGTCCATTTCTGCCATCCCTCTGTCCACATTCCATCAACATAAAATAGCATGGGTATGAGCTAGCATCAAAATATACCTTCTGAGATCGATACTTGCCAAACAGACAGATTAGTAACCTTGTGTATACTTTTAAAGTTAGTGATATCTACTAGTTTGTATTTTATTTTTCTTCTTTTTGTCTTTCTTGAAAATAGATGAAGTTGTTTCAGAGGAAAGACTGTACAATCTACATTATATTACAACACAGAGAGAGATACAGTTCACCTCCTTTACTAATTTGAAATTTAGGTCTAACATTTCAAGAGCGTTAAAAGGTAACCCAATTAAGTATTCAAATGATGTTACATTTGAGGTTGCTTATTGTATGTATACGGATCTTTATTTAAAAATGCTAAAACAGTTCTCCTGAGACTTTGAATGAGTGTTCTCCAATCTCTCTTGTTGAAATCAATCTAAAAATACTTAGCATTGTGTAAATCTTGTGGTAGCCACATGCATCTTTATTAGGTCATGCCAATATTAAAGAGATTTACAAAATATTTCAGCCCTTGCTGCATATATATTACCTACATTGCTATTATTGAATTATTCTTAAATTTTTTAATTAATAAACTTTATAGTTAATCTATGCTATTAGGCGAGGTTAGGAATTTCACCATCACAATTTTATCACTAAAGAGATGTGCTAACATCTTTATGAATTCATTTTAAAACATTATTTCACTACAAAGATTTCTATATACATTTCAAGATATTTTGCTTTAACACATTTTCAGTGCATTTTCATCAGTGTTTTATTTTGTTGTCATCAGTGTTTTTTTTTGTTTCATCAGTGTTTTATTTTATTTTATTTTGTTGCCTTACTTCTCTTCACAAAAAATAAAGCAAGGCAGTGAGGCAATTTAGCATCACTTGAGTTCAGTGACCACCTTACACTATGATCTTCATTCCAATGAGAGTGCACAAAAGAATTTATCTGCAATCAGAAAATAGGACTTTATAAATTGCTCAGAGTATAAAAAGCATTTGCACGCTCATCATATATGATTTCTTAGATTTCATCATGTTCTATTTGGCTCAAAACCTGTATTTGTACAGGTAGCATTGTTAGTCATGAAGAATAAAAATAAGGAGGTCATAAATAGAAATGTATTTAAACTGCCTTTCTGTTAAGCCAGAATGCTGCACATCAGTACATTCATTTATCCACATGATATAATTTTGCAAATCTGCTATATGCACAGAGTTCTACAGTATGCTGCATCCTTAGATTCTTAAAAGAAAATACATCCTCACAAGCATTGTATAGGCAATACCTATCATCCCATCAACTTGGGAGCCCACGGCAAGAGGATTGCAAGTTCAAGACCAGAGGAAACCTGTGCAACTTAGCGAGACTTTGTCCCAAAATAAAAAGTAAGAGAGTCTGGATATGCAGTTCAGTGGTGGAACACTTGCCTAGCATGTGTGAGGCCCTGGGCTCAACTCCTGGTACTGAAAAAAAATATATATCATTGATATCCACTGATACTATAGCATAATTTTGATTATCAGAAAAAAACAGTAGAAAGAGGTACACTGAAGGGCAGGAGTTGGGGATCCTAGCTATCAGAAACATTCCAGAGCACCAGCCAACACAGCGGGCAATGGTGCTGAGTGGTGTGCAATAGCAGAATGCGCACACCTCTGCAGTCTGGCACTGAGTATGTGTGTTGACTCCCAGAATTCCCACCATTGGCTCTATGAGCAACACGTTTCCTATCACTGACTGTCTGCTTCTTCACAGGCAAACTGGAAGAGGCAAAATACTCCTAAAAGGGATTATGTGACATTTGATGAGATAATGTATGTGGAAGTCCAAGGCACAGGCAAGACACTCAAGATCTTATAACTACTTTCCCCTCTTTACTTTGGGAAGGATACAATCGTTAAGCAGAGGGCTATGAGAAGATACTTGGTATCACACTAATGGGGAGAAATAAGTTTGGGTAATCTAAATTCTAATTAATTAATTAACTAATTAATTAATTCTATAATGGTAAGTTCCTGAAAACCAACTTCAAACTTGCCTACAATGAGGACACACCCTATCTTAGATCCAAAAGCCAAAACATATTTTCGTCAAATATGAAAAAAGAAGACTTTTTAAGCTATTCTGAGTACAAGCTCTATATATTTACGGAACATACATGAGGTATTCCTCAAATTGATTTAAGGCTCTAACACGTTCTCTTACCAGGTCAAATTTGTCCAGGGAAGGCAAGGCATTCTCAAACTCACAGTTTGTTCTTCCTTCTCCCATCTTTTCTCTCATCACACCTTCAAAACACATCTTTAAATGATTCCTATTATCGTAGAATCACTTTTTGTTTGTGCAAAACAAAAATACAACCCTTTCTGGAGTTTCAGGGTTCTGTCAGAAGATATTTAAAAGAACTAGCTAGAGGTTGACATGGTGCATCCAGGGCTGTAATTCCAGCACTCAGGAGGCTGAGGCAGGAGGATTGTGAGTTTAAGGTCAACCTGGGCTACAAAGTGGGACTGTCTCAAAAAAAGAGAAAAGAAAGGGAAGAGAGGGAAGGGAAAGGAAGGGAAGGACTAATTTAATTATCACTAAAGAGACATCAAAATTTTCTCAATGTTGTATAAATATAGGATAATTAGTCAAACTTAGCATTCTAAAGCCTTTTGTTTCATCTGTTTTCTAAGCCCAAAGTAGTGATACCAATCTCCACAGAGGCATGTATCACATAGGGCATGGATCAACGACCTTTTCTCCCATTCAAGAACTCAGCAAATATATTAAGCACTGTTATTGGCTGACTCTTCTTCTAATTAACAATGTCATCTTCTGCCTATAAATTAAATTACTTTGCCTTGTCAATTACTGTAACCCTTCATTAATCCATATATAAATTCTTATCCATCTTCTGTATAATTTCCTTACATTTCCTTACATCTCTAAGTTTGGGTGACTCTAAGGTGTCTATTTGTGGGTGGGTGATATTTAATTGATATTCTAGAAGAACCTTTAACTGAGCAGCACCAGAAGAGGCTCTGCTGCTAAAAGATGATTCCCTAAACTACACATGATCAACAATGTTGGTTGGTTTGTGAATTCTGGTTTGTTTTTAAAAATCCTTATTCAAAACTCACTATCTGTCAAGCGCTGCTCCGTGTGCTTTACAATTCCATACCATCGATACAGAAATTACTTTTAAAAATGTGATGTTGAAACCACCATCCTTTCATTCAGAAGATAAGTGATAACAACAACAGAAAAACCTATCCTCAGCGGCTTTATTGTATCATGAACAAAACAAAAAACAAATTAGCATTGATGGCATTGGCTTTCGTTGAGATTATAATCACCATTCCTGGTACTTTTACATATTCATAGCATTGTAACAATTGATGGATTTTAAATTTCTCTAGAAATCAATCCAGATTATGAAACTTGACTATCAGAATGCCTAGTTGTCACCAATTCGACTTTACTCATGGGAACAAGGTGTCATTTTCATTACATTTCTAACTCACGTTGATTTTTATTTCAGAATGAAGCTCAAACTCCATGTGGTTCTTTCCTCCTAGTGAGATTTCCTTGGAGAGCCATTTATTCCATTTTTCAGTCCCTCTGGCTCCCCTCCATCTCACAGAGGCAACACCATACAAAGGAAATGGAAGACAAAGGATATGACTCCTTAAAACCATTTCTAAGCTGATTTAAATGTCTTACAATAACTGACCACCCCACAGCACTGGAACCAGGTAGAGGCCATCACTTCCACACTCACAGTGCTGAGAGGTGCACATGTCAGCATTGCACATGATGGAATCTACCTATTCTGAATACCAAAGAGCAGAAAGTGCAATGCCATCAAGGACTCCAACACATCTAGTTCCTATACTCTTGTATTGTGCTTCAAGAAAAGAGATCTATCCATAAGATGAAAGGAAGAAGAGGAAGGGGAAAGGAAGGAAAGAAGGGAAAAAAAGCAAAGAAGGAAGGAAGCAAAAAGCCCTGCCAGAGATCTTAAAAGATCCATCTCCCACTATCTAATAAACTGGCTGTTAAAAACTGCTCGCTCGTTCTCTCTTCCCCCACCCCTTCTCTCTCTCCCTGTCTTTTCTTTCTTTCTAGCAGTATAGCCAATGACAAAGACCTATAGCATTAGACTATTGAGTTAGTATCCCAAAAGAGGAATTTTAATAAGTATGAAACAATTTGATGACACAACAAGATCTTCCATTTAAGGAACTGGATCTTTTGATTAATAATAAATAACAAAGACAATACTGAATAAGCACCCCCAAATCAAATGTTAATAATATTTTTTATTATTCAGTCTTAAAAAGAAAGGAAATTCTCACACATGCTACAAAATATATAAACCTTGAGAACATTATGCTAATTGAAACAAGCCATTCACAAAAGATAAATAGTTCATGGTTCCACTTATATAAAGTTCCTATGAGTACTCAAATTCATCGAATCAAGAGAGTAAAATGACAGTTGCCAGGTGTTGGAGGATGGAGAAATGAGATGTTGTTTAATGGGCATAGAATTTCAGTTTTGTAAGATGAAAACATTCTAGAGATTGGTTACACGGCAATGTGAATATACTTAACACCACTGAACTGTACACTTGGAAATGGTTCTGATGGTATATTTATGTGATCATTTTTTAACACAATAAAAATCAAAATAAATACTTCTAAATTTTAATGACACTTTTCACAAACCAGTAATAGCATAAATATTTTCATTCAATTGGCTTCAAGATAGAAAGAAATGAAAAGAATCATTTAAAACAAAGCTCAAATCAGATGAATATATTGGAATGAAATAATCATCTTAGATTTACACAGAAGTAACAAACATTTCTCTTTAAAAAAAAATCAAAATTCCAAACCAATAGGCAATATATTTGCAGGTTATTTCATGGTTGCACCTTGAGTTTGATTAAAAAACACAAGGTAAAAATCCTCTGATACTAGAAATACTGTTATTTGCCCACCTACCCCAAATGAGATAGCTCTTACACTTATATGCATTTCTCTAAGACTTTGTGCTTAGATTAATTTTCTTTCTTTTGGTTCTTCAAAGCTGCCAGAAACCTATTTCTTTATACATATGCTATGATAGAAAATAATTCATTTGACTGGAAATATTTAGTTGTGAGCAGAAAAATTTGCATTCCTGCTGACAATTTCTATATTAAGTTTATCCCAGTGGAATAAGTCTCTGTGATATTAAAACCTTGGAAAGAAGAAGTTGTAATGGAGAGAACTTAATTATAGCCAGTAGCACCACTCATATACTTCAAGCATACTGTAATGTGCTTTGTTATCATAAGATCTTTAAAAAAAAAAAAGAAACAGAAGATATGGAAATTATTATGGTTTGTTTCAAGGCATTGTCAAAAAAGCAATGTCACTTCTAGGTCATTGGGACAGCCAGTCTAAACCACAGAGGAGAATCTGCTGTGCTCTTCAGGGGACTAGAGAGATGCCAACTCATCATGACTTCCATTCCTGTTCAATCTGAAAATACTTCTCATGAATATCTCACTAAGGACACCATCCGGTGTGTATTTGGAGTCTAGGTTGGTGAGAACCAATTGAGTTTCTCCTCTTTTAAGCTAGAAGACATACTTTGAATTTCTCAGCATTTTTTGGAAAGAAATACTATTCCTATAATATATCCCAGAGTTGCTCCTGGCAGAGATTGTTCTATAATTTTATCTTCCTCAATTCTTCCTTTTCCTCCCTTTCAGGAACAAAGTCTTCACAAGGACCCACTCTGAGTAACCCCTTTGAGCTGAAAAACTTGCTCTGGTCACAGGAAGGCTTCAGAAATACATCCTTGAACTTCCTCTCCCACGCATGCCCAGCTGACCACAGGCCTCCCGAGAGGATCCCATCTGCAGGGTTGGACCACCAGTCCCTACACCTGAGAGATGAAAATGGCCTGTAAGTCCAGCCATCTCTATTTCAGAATAACTAGTCAAGTCCTACTTCTAAGAAGTAAAGTCACTCTCTTGACCAACGTAATCCCTAGAGTCCAGTCCCTTATCTGTCTTAATCATCTTTTCTGAAAGTTTTCTTTCCCAACTTGATTGACTTCATGAGTATTGTAGTTTTATCTTCCTTTTGCATACAAGATCATAGACTTTCAGAAATCAGCTTGGTTCCGTCCTCCATCTGCTTATTGATTGCCATCAATCTTACGACCTCTGGATATGGCTTACTGTTTTCTAAATTCTAGTGTAAACTCCCACTGCAGAGCTTCAAACCCACAAAAAAAACTGGGTTCAGGTCCAGTTCAGGGTCAATATGTCAAAATTTAAAGGGTTAGGTTTAGTTTGGGCTCAGGTTTAAAATTTTAAGCCCATATGTAGACAAATGATTTTGTTTTCAATTTTTTTCTCAATTTTTAAGAAAATGATACCAAAATATAAAATTTTAAAAAATAAAATAAAAGCTTAACTTGAACCCAGTTCTTCACTGGACTTAGGTTCAGGTTCAGGTTCAGGTTCAGGTTCAGAACAAATGTTTTAAGTGCTTGAACGAGAACAGTACAGGGTTTGGGTTTGGCTTCAAGTCCTGTCATCTACACATAGGATCTAAACCCAAACCCAAACCCCAAGCCTCTAAACTTTAACATATCAAATCCTCACCTGAATCTGACCCCAGTTTTTTTGCAGGTGTGAAGCTCTGCCCACTGGCTATTAGAACTTCCTGTTCTGGAGCCTGAACTGCTTCCCCACCTTCACTCCCACAACTTTTCTCCCATTCTTGATTCTCTGCCTGACCAGTCTTTTCTACCTCCCATCCATTCCATGCAGCAATACATCCTTTCTCAGATCTCCTGGAATTAGTGGGACAAGTGCAGATAAACATTCCATGCTCTTATAAATTCAGAATCCTGGTGTTACAAAAGCAACATGATGAGTTCTAGATTAAAGCATTTGCTTCTTCGTTCAGATGAATGTTCATAGTCAGCTGATATAAAATGATTAAACTCGGTGCCAGGAGCAGACTCCAGGGCATTTCTTGCTTTGCAGAGGAAACTCTTTTAATGTAACATTTTAGATCACCCTGACCCTCAAGACATTTCTCCAGCAACTATGCGCTCATCAAGAATACCTCCAATAAGAAATATCTAACTAGGAGGCAACTGGGAAGTAGAGGAAATTTTAAAAAGACAGCCTCTGTCATGGGGCTCAAATAACAGAAAGAATCTACTTTTAAAAAGAAGTCCAGCCGGGCACAATGGTGCATGCTTAGAATCCCTGGGCAAGCAAAGGCAGGAGAATCAAGAGTGGGAGGCCCACGCAACCAGAGCAACTTAGGGAGACCCTGACTCAAAATAAAAGATAAAAAATGAGCTGGGGGAACAGCACAGTGGTAGAATGCCTGCAAAGTATATGCGAGGCCCTGAGTTCAACCCTCAGGTACCACAAAAATGAATAAAATAAAACAAAAACTAAAAAAATAAAAAATGAAAACTAAGTCAAAGTACTTCCTTCTTAATACATATTATTTATTCATATACATTTATTTACTTATTTACTATGGAATAGGGAAAAGCTACCACATGTCTAGACAAAAGGCCTGTCCTCAAAAAGCCTTATGTGGGTTTTTGGCTGATCCTTTTTATTCTTTATTGTTTTAAATCAGGAGCAATCCTAAAACGATTTTGTACTTGCAGCTAGGGCACACTTAATTCTTTTATATAATCTCTCCTCATATCACCATTTCTAGGTCAAGCTCTTTAAGTTTTAGCATGCTATCTTAAAATAAATGGCTCTCTTTGAGGTATATTTAGCAACATGGAGGACACTTTGGTGGTTCTCCTTAAAGACATCAACATGTACCCAGGAAGCCCAAGTCACCTTACTAAAATCAAACTCTATCTACTACTCAATATAAAATAATGGAGCAAGGTATAGAATGGTTTTGTAAAGTCATCTTTCATTGGAGGGCAACAGTTTGCCTTTAACCTAAACTATCACCAACATGAGTACATTAGTAGTAATATTAACTCATGTACTCTTGAGATTGAGTTGTTTCTCATACCAAGCAAATGTCTCTTAACCCTTGAGTCTGCTTACCTTTCTCCACTCACTTTTCATAAGCTCAGTCAATACAAGTTACAGAAATACACACTCAGTTTAGTACCACCCTAAACTGTCCAACAAAGTTTGTTGTTGTTATTAGGTGCCGTCCAGTCGGTGTCCAACTCACAGAAATCCTATGTACAACATGTGAAACAGTACTGTCAGTGCTTCTCCACTATTCATAGGGTTCTTAAGAGCTGATTGATTTTTGGGAGTGGGTTGCTGGGTCTGTCTCCCAAGCCTACAGCAGCTGGTGTTTCCAGGTGGTCTCTCATCTAAGTACTAACCAGGCCCAACCCTGTTTAGCTTCTGAGATCTGACAGTATCAAATGCCATAGTGGTACAGCTGCAGACTTCTAACAAAGGTAAGCGTGCTGAAAAATGCATAAAGTACATTTTCAAATCAAATATAAAGATTTTTAAATTGTCTGCTCTAAGAATTTTCCACAATGTAATTCTGTCTTTAATGCAAAATATTTTATAAAAATAAAATATCTAAAGAATAAGTCTTTTTAAAAAGAAAAAAGACTTTCTTCTTGTTTTTCCGGAGTCCCAAGGCAATAGCACATTCAGGCTAATGAAGATGAGGACTAATGCTTATTAAAAGCTTTATCTTTTAGAGACCTTTATGAGTCCAAAGTGCCGTTAACTTTTCCTAAGTCATTCCTCTGATCTCTTTTGCCAAATTAGAACAATTTCCCATAGTATGGAAGTTTTTGCTTTTTTTTTAAAAAAGGCAATTACCAATTGCATACACCAATTACCATTTTGCATGACACTTGTGTTGATGAGCACAATGGCTGAAAGATACTAGTTGATTTGTCATTTAAAAACAAACAAATAATCTGCTTTAGTGCCCTTTCTTTGGATACTTTTTTTTTTTTTTTTTTTGGCAGTACTTAGAGTTGAACCCAGGGCTTTGTATATACTTTGCAGGTGTTCTACCACTGGGTTACACCCCCAGACTGTTTTAATTTTTTATTTTGAGTCAGGGCCTCACTAAGTTACATAGCCTGCCTCTAGCCTGGCAATCCTCCTGCTTCTCCTTCCAGAGTTGCTAGGATTACATGCTCCACCATACCCGGCTTGGATACATTCTTTTGCTTTTCTGTACAACAAAATGACCTTAAACTCTAAAGTTCAAGCATTAGTCAAGGTGCTGTTATTAGGCACTTCCTTAAAGCCACCTCAAGTAATTGGTGGCCCTGAACTATAATCCATTATGCTTTGGTAGAATTTGTGCATTGGTATTATTTAAAATTAAGGTTGCAAAAGTAGTTTAAGATAGCAGTCTAAATGAAAATAAGCATATATTCCATTAAATGAAAGAAAATAAATGTACATCAACAATTTAGTTCTCTTAGAATGTTGAAAAGTTCAAATACAATTTAGTTCTCTTAGAATGTTGAAAAGTTCAAATATAGTAGTTCCTCTGTATCCATACAGGACACATTCTGAGATGCCCCAGTGAGTGCTTGAAACTGTGGATAGTACTGAATTGTATATATACTGGGGTTTTTTTCTATATGTATATACTCATGGTAAAGTTTAATTTCTAAATTAGGCATAATAAGATATTAACAATAAAAATGAAACAGAAATATTATAATAATACATTGTAATAAAAACCATGTGAATGTGGTTCCTCTTACCCCTCTCAAACCATCTTAATATCTTATTGTACTGTGCTCACATTTCTTCTTGTGATGATGTGAAATGACACAATGCCGACATGATAAAAATGAAGTGAGGTGACTGTTGTAGGCATTGTGACATAGCACCAGGTGAGTGTTACTTGACCAGAGCACTGTGATACTACAACAGTCATTCTAACTGAGTTACTAAGGAACTAATAAATGGGTAGTATATACTGTGTGGATACTCTGCACAAAGGGATAATTAACATCCCAGGAGATACAAAGTAGGAAAGGAAGAAATTTCAATATGTTACTCAGAATGACAGACAATTGAAAACTCATGAATTGTTTACTTCTGGAATTTTTCATTGAATATTTTCAGACTGAAGTTGATTGTGGGTAATTGAAATGTAGAAGATGGTATTTCAGATAAGGAGAAATGCTATCATTCTTTCATAAAAATAAACTTAGCCTCAGCCGGGCGCACCTGTAACCGGGTGCACCTCAGTGGAGCACACCTGTAATCCCAGCTGCTCGGGAGGCAGAAGCAGGAGGATTGCAAGTTCCAGACCAGAGGCAGTCTGCATAATTTAGTAAGACCCTGTCTCAAAAACTAAAAAAATGGGCTGGGCTGAGGGAAGCTCAGTGGTCCAGCACTTGCAAAGCATGCAAGCCTGAGGCCCTGGGTTCAACCTACATTACCATAAATAAATAAACAAACAAACAAACAAACAAACTTAGTCTCCTTTATAAAAAGATAGCATATATCAATTAAATCACATAGATATTCCTATAATGAGTTTTCTTTACTGTTTCATAGGTTTCTTAAAGTAAACTTATTTTAATTAAAAAATTACATAATAAAAACTTATGAAAATGTTCTTTTTTGTCTTTTCCTTGCAAAGCTGTGTGTGGTCAATAAGTGGAAATTAAAAATGTATGAATGTGAGAGAGTCAAAAATCAGAACAGGATAAAATTAGTTTTTTATATAAATAGGCCATAATTAGTAACATTTTCTTCTCTTCTTCTCTTTCCTTTCTCTTCTATATGCCACAACTTCAAACATACACACATACACACACAACACACAGAACATAGTGCTACTCAGAGAGTTTATGTTATCCACATAGCTACTAAAAAGCCAAATTAAAATAAAAGGAAATCAGTCCAAAGTATTGGCAAAACTGGTTGAGCCAAAGAAAAACATATAGAAGGTTTGTACTAGGGGGCTGGGCATGTAGTTCAGTGGTGGAGCCCCTGGGTCCAATCATTAGCACCAAAAAGATAAAAAAAGGAAAGAAAAGTAAGTTCTGAATTAACCTGAAAATCCTCACTGCAGACTGCAACTAAGATTCCCATCTGATTTTCAGTGGTAAACTTAACAGCCACACTTCTTAAGTGAAACAGTGAGATACCAATAACTAGCAATCCATATAGATCCAAAGGAAAAGCCTTTCCCTGCCTTCATAATTGCCATGAAGTTAGAATTCACCTCTCTCAGATTTAATCTCTTTTTTTTTTCTCCACGGTGAAGACCTGCTGCCTGTGAGATGACCCAGGCAGAGATTCAAGGCCATGATATTTTGTGCCTCAGGCTTTTTACTAAGAAAATTGAGTGTGAGAACTTGATCTCCAACAGTGTCTGTCGCTTGTGACATCTCTCCAGAGTCTCTTCACCCCTAAATTCTTCATTTCTTTTTAGAATTTAGCTGAGAAGCACTTTCCCCTTGCCTGTTTATCTCAATGTCTGTCTCTCACCAGTAGTATTTATTGCTTATCACCCTAAGTCTTTATTGAATGTAATCTGTTTGGGGATATAGTTGGCATGAAAGATGTTCCACCAAATGAAGTTGTAAAGTATTATACATAAATACTTAATCCCTGGATTTATTATCATCGTTACTTATTTATCATTAGAGGCACCCAGGACACCTTTGAAAGAAATAAATCTGGTCGGTTGCTCTCCCAAATTTTATCAGAATATCTTATAAGATATAAATTATGGCATTATGTAATAATTATTAATATTCCCCATATGACTAAAACATATTATAGTTTGTAAAAACTTGTACACAGTTAATCTTCCCAGCCATCTGATGCCAAAAGAGTTTTAGCCTCTGTGGTACATGTCAGGAAACTGAGACTCAGAAAGTTTGAGTGAACAAAGGTCACCTGAATAGGGAGTCTCAGAGCAGGGCACAAACCCATGTCTCCTACCGCAGGTCCCAAGCACTCCTCTCTCACACAGCAGCCTACCGGATCAGCAAGTTGGAGGAAACCCAGCAAGAGCCAGGAGAGAAACAGAACGGACTGCACTGTCCCCTTTCTTTACTTTGTGAAGCTTTCATGAGGGTGTACAGTTTGCTGTGGATTTGTGTTTTATTTTCAGCTAAATTAACTCAACTTTTTATTTAATTCAGGATCATTACAGCCTACGTTTGAGTTTGAGGTCTCCACACCAAATATTCATTTGCAACAGTAGGCAAGCTGAGAAAGACCACTGCAAAGAACGGTCACTAATACACTAATTAGTACAATCAGTGAATCATTTACTCCATGAGCCCAAAAATCCTGGAGATACCTGGGCCACAAGTATGCCATCCAATGGAAAGAGTCCACAATATGTAGGATTGGGATCCTGACTGGAGGAGTATGTCCCCAAAGTGGAACACAGAACTGGTCATATGAGAGGGCCAGTGACCTCTATTATTGACAGATTATTAGAAAGAATTTAAAGAATTAATGCATATGTTTGGAAGCCTGATGAGCTTCTCCAGCAACTTACACCAACTTGTGATCTAATTTTCCAAGTTACACTGCAGGACACCTTATCTAATGGCCCATTATAGGAGGCTCTCGAATGGTGGCATATATGTAAAGGTCCTTATTTTCCTCCATTTTGTTGTATAGCCAAGAGTTTGACATACAAGTCTCAGTAACTATCTCACAGCAAAATGCAGAGCAGAGCACTGTCAGAAAATATGACCCCAAAATCATTGGTGGCTTTCCTACTCCTGTGGATATTGGGATACTGACTCACCTTCATAGTACATGTGAATCAAACACCTGCTATAAATGTTTGTGGATTCTTGTTTTAGCTTTCTTGAAGTGAGGGAACTTAGGTAGAATTTGTGGACTCTTGACCTTAATTCCTCAGGGTACACTCAGTTCTTCTATGGGTATCTGCCACTCAAGTTCTGTCCTCTCACAAGCCAATGCTCAGAGCAAAACTATTTCACTGTTTTACACAAGAAATGCAATATCATGCATAATTTTTGTGAATTTTTTGAAGACATAACAAACTATGGACAGGGACAGTATCATACCTCATACATCCCTCCTATATTTTGACTCTTCAAACATAAAGTTCAACCCACTTCCTTGATACTGTTTCTTTTTCAGGAACTAAAGCTCCATGGAAGTCCCATTTTCCCCAGATATCTTGGCCATTTCAAAAATAACTACAAATTTTCTCTCATATTTATTTTACCAAAACACTCTTATCAAAAGCCAACACTTGGAGGATCAAAGAAAGAAAATTTAAATATCTATTAAAAAGTAATTTAAAATATACATGTTTTTTAAAAATACATGTTCTAGTACATAACTCTCAGCCTTCCTGGAGTTGGAAAACTAGAAGAAAAACAAACATTACCGCCCCCCCCCAAAAAAAGGGTGAAGACTATTATCAAAGAAATGAATAAATCTTCCATCATCAGAATTGAAAGCTTTAAATTGGAAGGAAATACTGGTCGGTTTTTTTTAATGCCATTTGATCTCACCTTAAAAATCACAATGATAAGTTGTCATATTTAAGATGTTCTCAACTCTTTAATGTCTCAGGAAAAGGAGATGTTTTGGTATCCTATCTGAAATTACATGCTGAGTAGGGTGGGCCTCAGAAGTGGTTAGATATTTAGCAGCAAAAATTAAAAAGAGAAAGTTAAATTTATATTACCCTAAGTTATGAAAAATAAATTAATTTTTAAACAAATTTAATTTTTATTCTTGATTTATCTTAGATAATGTCAATTGTACGATAAACCAAAGAGTTCCTAGTTTAAATAAACTCAATACATATATCAAAACATAAATCATTGGGTGGATCCAGAAAAATAAGTAATTGGACAAGGATTAAAACAGTAAACAGCAAAATAATGTGGGAAAAAAATGCAAGTTTCTTAATATATACAAATTTGTTATAAAAGTTTTCATTTTCATTTTTTTATTAGCATTTGTGCATTTATTTGTTTTTGAGACAAGGCCTCATTACGTAGTCCAGACTGGCCTTGAACTCTGAATCCTCCTGCCTCAGCCTCGTGAATGCTGGGATTATAGGCATGTATACCATCAAGCCCAGCCATAACAAAAGTTTTCATTTCCAGATGTAACTGCCCATTTCCAGATGTAATAGACTAGCCTTCCCATGGTAAACTAAAACTGTATAGATCACATGAAGCAACTATTTCTAGTTATTATAAAACAGTAATATAGAATTGTGATCTACTAGAAAAAGAGAACAAATAAAGTGAGTCCTGAAGGATTCCTTGTTCCCTGGCTAGATGCACTTTCTGGTACACAGTACAGGTAAATGGAACCCAAGCAAAACTTCACTGAACAAGGGAGGCAGAAATCAGAGTTTGGGCTGCTGTGGTAATGAGAATTTATCAACAGGAAGCTACACAGAGGTTCCAGAAATGTGCATAGAGCCTTCCTAAGAATTTAATCCATTTTAAATGCAAATGATTAGGATAAGACTTTTTAAAGCAACAAACTGCTAATGAAGAGATGTGAGTGGCCTCAGATTCTAGAGGTTTCACAATACTTGGGTTGGACTTCCAAACAAGAAGACTGTAGAGATTTCAATCAACATTTTAGCCATGCTGGTATTCCAGAAAGACCACATGCTAGAATTAGGGATATCGTAACCCCACCACAAAAACTACTATATAGATGAGCTGTAACAAAGCTTAAGAATAAGCATCAAGAGGATCAACATGATCAAAGTACATTTTATATATGTATACATGAAAATGTCATAATGAAGCCCATTATTTTGTATTATAAATGTACACTAATTAAAAAGAAGGGCTGAGGTTTGTCTCAGTTGGTAGAGTGTCACTCTGCAGCCTGGGTTTGATCCTCACCACTGCAAAAACAAAAGAAAATGTGGCAATCCACTCCCGAAGCAATCCCAAAACAATAAGCCATTGGAAACCTCATGATAGTCGCTATGAGTCAGACGTGACTCGTTGGCACCTAACAGTAAGAAATTAAAAAGGAATTAGTAATTTAAAAAAAAATTAAAAAAAGATCAAGCTGATTCACTAAGAAATTAACTACCTGGGAAAATTAAAATTCAATAGTTTTGGGGAAAAAAAGGTGAAATCAAAAGTTTTACTAATAGAGCATTTACAATGTCCAGCAAACAAAAGATGACTAAATGTAGAAATTACTGACCTAACATCAGGAGGAAAAAAAACAATAAATATAAAAAGATTAAGAGGTATCAGAAAAATTGAAAATAGCAGAAAATGATTTTTAAGCAATTTAATAAATATATATACATATTCTTTTAAAAATTGGCATAGTAAGTGTCCATAGGGAGACTATCAGAGGAATGGAAATTATTTAAAAAGAACCAAATAGAAATTATATAATGAACTCTGGAGGCAGAAACAGGAGAATGAAAAGTTTGAGGCCAGAGGTAGCCTGCATAACTTAGCGAGAGCCTGTCTCAAGATAAAAAATAAAAAAGGAAAGCTCAGCTGGGTGGTGTACATTTGTAATCCCAGCAAATCAGGAGGCAAAGGCAGGAGGACCTTGAGTTTGAGGCCAGAGGCAGCCTGCGTAATTTGTAGTTAGATCCTAACTACAAAAATAAAGATAAAAAATGAGCTGGGGGTACAGCCCAGTGGTAGAGCACTTACAAAGTATGTATGAGGCCTTGGAGTTCAACCCCCAAGAACCGCAAAAATAAATAAGTTAAATTAAAAATAAACAAATAAACAAGAGACTGAGCTTGCAGCTCAGTAGTGGAGCATTTGCAAAGTATGCAGGAGGCTCTGGGTTTAGCCCCACCCCAGTATTGAAAAAAAAAAATTAGGCCCCTAACAACAACATAATGAAAATTCTAGTACCTTTTTTATTTCATTTTTTGTAGTACTGGTGGGTTGAGTGCAGGGCCTCACAAATACTTTACAAGTGCTCTGCCACTGGGCTGCACCCCCAGCCTACTTTTTATTTTTATCTTGAAACAGGGTCTTGATGTGACACAGGCTGCCTGTGACCTCAAACTCAAAATCCTCCTGCCTTCACCTCATAGATCACTGGGATTACATACAGGTGCCACCATGCCCAGCTGAACATTATAGTATCTGCAATGAAAATTTGACTACATGCCCTAATAGTAGAATAGGCACTGCAGTAGAAAAATCACTGAAACTTAAGACAAAAATCAGAGATTACCTAAACTGAAGTAAAAAGGGGAAAAATGCCTACAACAAATAATAAGAGCTTCAGTGACCTACAGAATAAGAAACAGTCTAATACATACATATCTAGAGTTACAGAACAGAGAAATAACAAGATGCAGCCAGAAGTGGTGGTGCACACCCTAATCCCAGCCCTTGGGAAGCGAGGCCAGCCTGGTCTACAGAGCAAGTTCAAGACCTCCCTGGGCTACATAACTAGGCCTGTCTCAAAAACCAAAACCAACAAACAAACAAAAAGTAAATAAACAAAAATGTTGGAATACAAAAAAATTGGGGGAAGGGTGAGAAATATGGCTGTAAATATACCAAATTTGATGAAAAAAATGGAAGCTCAGTAAAACTCCAACAGGATAAATACAAAGAAAACTGAACATAGGAGCATAACAGTCCAAAGTGCTGAGAAACAAAGATAAAAAAAAAAGAACAGAATTGAATCATGTAAAAAAAGATAGAGTGAGCAATAGGAGCCATGCTGATTCTCCCAAAGCAAGAAGAACAAAGAGAAAGAAGTTCCTTATGCTTTTGAAGTATATATTGATATCAGAGACAATAAAATTATCCAATTCATATCTGCATATATATTAAAGAGAACTGTGCAAACTAAGTTGTTGTTAGGTGCCGTCGGTATCTGACTCATAGCAACCCTAATAGGGTTTTCAATGGCTGACTGTTTCAGGATTGCCTGGGGAGTGGATTGCCAGGCCCTTCTCCCATTTTTGCGGTGCTGGGAATTGAACTCAGGACCTCAGAGATTGCAGCACAGTGCTCTACCAACTGAGCTAAATCCCAGCCCACGTGCAAAATGAGAGTAAAGTATAAATCTCCTTAGGAGTCCCAGATGAGCAAAGTCATAGTTAACCATAATATCCCAATTTTATGGCAGAACATTTAGAGTCAAATTTGTTTTTTTAATGTAGCTATAGGTAAATTCACTATTATTCAAATTTAACATACAGAAATAACCTAATTGGACATAAGAGAATGATTAATGAGACTGTGGTTGAACCACATGCCAGAATGTTATGCATCATTACAGAAGATGCTTCAAAGGTATCTATAATTGTATAAGAATGCTTTCATTATAATTTAGAGTAAAAACAGGAAAATATATGGAAAGAAAGATAGATCAATTGATAGATCATGATTACAACCACTTTTGGGAGAAGGACCTAGCAGCCCGCTCCCAAAACAATCCCCAATGTGCCATTTAAAAATCCTATGAATACCAGAGAAGCACTGACATAATGCCAGGAATGGCAGTTTGAGGAAGTGTTTTATTCTGTTGTACCTTGGGTCACTATGAGTCACACCCAACTCGACAGCACCTAACAACAACAACAACAACAACAACAACAACTACAACAACAACCACTTTGGGAGATGATTGAAGCAAATGAAAATATTAAAAAGAAAATAACAAACTATTAGTAGTGTTTTAAAATAGAGAACTTAAAGTTTTTTACTATTTCTGAGACTTTTTCTATTTAACAAAAAGTAATATGTAAAAGAACTTAAGTAGACTGTCTTGTGACCAATTAAGTGAATTATGTGTCTTTCTTATCATATAATTAGTTGAAACTATTTGACCATTGACCTATCATAACGAGGTTCTTTTACCGGAAAAGAGGATTAAGTGAGGACCTAGGCTCTCTCAATTCTGAGATACCATATTCTATAATTCTGTATTTTAAAACTTATAAGTAATTTACTAATTGAAAAAAATAAGTAACTATTTTATTCTATTTCCAGGTTACAAACTAATAACTTTTTTTAAAAAAGTATTTTATAAAGTACAATTTCCAGTATCAAAAAGGAATCCTTGTTTGGCTATGCCATCTTTCTGCAGTCCTATTTCTGAGTTTTTCATGTGAATAGTTTCTATATTTTTCAAAGGTTGACCCTACACAGCCATGATGAATTAGCCATTTTCCCCCCTTAACTGCTGATATCTTATATTTAGTGCCTGTGTTTATTAAATTAGCTAATCTAATGACAGTTTTAGTTTTGGTTTTCTCAGTTTTAGTTTCAGTTTGAAAATAACTATAAATTCAACTAATTTGTACATGGCTTGATATTTTGTTGTGGTTGTTGTTAGGTGCCATCGAGTAGGTATCCGACACATAGCGACCCTCATAGGGTTTTCAATGGCTTACACTTTTGGGATTGACTTGGGAGTGGATTGCCAGGCCCTTCTCCCATTTTTGTGGTGCTGGGAATTGAACTCGGGACCTCAGAGACTGCAGCACAGCACTCTACCCACTGAGCTAAATCCCAGCCCTCTTCATATTTTAGATTTAATCAAATAGCCTGTATGTAATCAATAAATCTATAAATATGGTCAAACTTGGTCCTTTGTGTTAAATCTTGCTTAATCTATTCCCTGAAAGCAAAAGCCAGTTGATCTCTTATGATAGAAGTAATTTTGGGGCCTCACCTAGATTTCCTTTATTAGGAAAATACTTTAGTCTCTCAAAAAGACCAATTACTACTTAATGGTAAATTGCTTGTCTCAGACTTCTTCCATCCTGGAAAGGGGAGCAATGCATTCTAGCCAGGATGGATCCAGAGCGTGTGTATGCCTTTCTTGCCCACAGATTCTCAGCATCACTGTCCAAAGGCTCACAGAGTGCCTGAGCTAAAGTTATGGAGTTCTGCATAATATCAGCTCTAGATCAAAGGACCTCCTTTATGGCAAGAAAATGTAGCATCTATAAATGGATGCACATTTCTATCACTTTCTATGCCATTAGAAACTAAACCATTCTATACCATTAGAATTTAAACAGCCTCTTAAAAATGTAGCTGAGACACCAGCTTGAACATCCTGAGGAAAGGTGCTATTCCCCAGGATTTGTAAATTCCCTCAACCAAGGCTGTCATTTGGTACCATGTTCCCAATAAATAGAATACCTTCTAGTAGATATCAAGTAGTAGAGAAGTAGGAATAGCCCCGCTCACCGTCACTTCTAGTGACTCTCTTGAAGAATGTGTCCTTCCCATAACCATATACTTAAGGTCTATGAATCTAGAGTGTGGTACATCATAGGGCAGGGGGCGTTGCTCCAAGTCCTGGAGCTCAGCCCTGCCCCTGGAGACCTCTGACTGGTGAGGGTGCTGTTGAAGAACCGTGCCACCCAGAAAGGAGGCTTATGCCCACAGTTAATCTGAGAAGCCTTGAGAAAGGCAGGCTCAGAGATTTACACTCACTGCGGCTCCTTGCTTCTTGTTTCCAAGGGCAACTCTCACAGCTCAAGTGCTCTTCAACAGCTTTTTATTGTGCTTCCTTGTCTGGGTCAGTGGTTGGGCTGCAGCTGCTGCTGCTTGCCCTGTGCACTGTGCCTATATACCCTTCAGGGACCAATCAGAGGCTGCCATGTACTAAGGGGTGATTGGATCACGAGGGAGAAGCAAATGTGGCATCATAATGGGAACCATTCAGATATTGTCCCTTAACTGCCTTATCAGGGGTCATACAGTAACCAAGAGATAGCCAATCAGGTGTCAAGGGGTTTGAGGAGGCAGTTGGATACCCGAGCAACCTTAGCTCACTTGATGCCTGAAAGGCCCCAGATGTAGGGCAGAGGTTACTGCCCAGGGAACGAGTCCCAGACCTCCAATTGGGCCAGATAGGCCTTGAGGTATGCTGCCTCTCTATACTAGAAGTTCCATTTATGAATGAGGAATAGTCCCACCTGAAATATATAGTAAAACTCCAAATAAACATCTTAGTCACATTGGGCTCCTTATGCCAGTAGGGTATTAGGTATACAACAGAGACTCTAATGGCCAGGAAAATCAACCATGAACATCCCAAGGAAGTAGAACTACCACATAATAACAATGGTATAAATTAATACATTTCAGACATCTGCTGCTTTAATGTACAGCATTTAGTAACTCCATGCCCACTCATGACTATAAGTGGACTAGTACAGCAATCCATTTCTAGAAGCCATGGAAACTAGGTGTTCAGACCCCTCAGGGATGAAGGCTGCATCAACCAAAAGGCAAGGCACCTAGGCAAGCCAGAGTTCTTTCCAATTGTGAGGGGGAATCAGAAATGGGTGATACAGGAGGAATGTGATGCGAATCAGTTAGGACAAAGGTACAAATTGCAGTACTGGACACTGTGGTTTATCCAAACAACCCACCTATTACAATTCTCCAGGAATTGTCATCTCAGGATCAGCATGGTCAGAGTGAATTTACTATGAAAATAAGTAAATGGACCTGAGAAGTGCAAGAAGTGGACTGTGATAAGTACTGTTTTCATGCCCCATCCGGATCCTCTTAACCAAACCAGTTCCTCCATCTCCCAGCTGATGTGAGTGCCAGTGCCAAGGATACACAGTGGCCTACCCAGCCCTCTGAAGATTACTCTCTGCTAATTGTAGCTGTCTTACTTCCCTCCCAGGGAAGGACTGCCTCATTCTTCCCAATCCCATATCCCTATCCATCCTACAACATAGCACTGATTGAAAACAAGGCACTAAATACTGCAACTTTTGCTCAAGGTGAGACAATTCCATAGACTTCCCTTTGTGTCTTGTGGATAAGACCAAGACAAGATTTTTTTCTTGAGACCATGCCATTGATCAGCCCTTTCCTTTCCTCTATCTTGTTTCACTCTCAACTTCACAAGTTTTTCTGAAAATGCTTCCTCAATAATTCGTGTTCCATGATTACAACTACCCTACCAAAGGCTCTGCTCCTAAGGAACAGGAACTAAAAGATCATTTCAAACTTTATTTTGTATAAGAATCAATAAGAGATCTAATTCAAAATGCAGATTCATTGGCCCTACTTCCAGAAAAGCCAATTTAATAAGTGAGTAGTAAGGCCAGGGTTCAGTATTTTAAACAAATACTAAATATAGATTCAAGACCGTAGAATACTGGCCACTCTGGGGTGTACTGGACTAGACCATCAGCACACAATAATCAGCAATGGAAAGCTAGGCACATCACCGACACAGAAATACTCTCAGTCAGTGCATTTGAGAACAAGTTTCTCTATAGTTACTCCCAGGACTTTCATATTTCCCTAGCTTCAACTTTGTGATATGACTTTCACTCTATTCAGGTTTACAACTTCAAAATGTTAATAAAACATGATAGGCGCAAAAGTCAAAATAAAGTAGAAGAGGTGCCATGTAAGTAATGGACTGCATATTCTTAATTTAAACCATATATATGTATTCACTCAGTAACTGAATCCTAACCAAATGAATTTGTAATATATTCCAGTCTAGTTTTATTAGAATTTGTGCCATATGTGTAAATGTGAAAACAAAGAAAATATACTGCTACATCAACTTATATTATTCATGCATATAAAGTTCTGTGTATCTGCCCACGTGATTGAGAAGATGCATTAGGAAGTCGATTATAATAACAAGAAAAGGTTATTTGAGTCAAATCAAAACAATAAACTGGCTAGAGTAAAATTGTAAAATATTTGTTTTACATTTTCCTCCAGTGGCACATAAAACATTATGTTCTTCTCTAAGCGATTATGAACATTTCTACTCTGTCATATGGCATAAAGTGGAGATTTGTTTAAAATCATTTATGTTTGTAAAGTTACACAAGCCTCCTTTTACCTTAGAGAAAGTATATTTTTGATCATCTCAATTTTTAAGTGCTCATAGTTCTTATTTGTAGTTATACTCAAATAAATTAAAACATAAAAGATGTCTTAACCAACCTCTAATTAAATAATTTATCGGATTCACCACACTTCCCATTCCCTCTTTAAAATGCACTAGCAGTTGTTAATAATATGCAGAATATTTTCAAAGATTAGGCTACTCACTGCTATGCCCGCCATTTTTTCTCTTCCAGACAGGTAGTACAATCCACCAATAGTTAAGTGTGTATATTCACAGGCTGGGATTTAACTCAGTTGGTAGAGCACCACTCTGCAGTCTCTGAGGTCCTGAGTTCGATTCCCAGCACTGTAAAAATGGGAGAATTATTTGCCAATCCACTACCGAGGCAATCCTGAAACAATCAGCCATTGAAAACCCAATAAGGGTCACTATGAGCCAGACATGACTTGACAGTACCTAACAATAACAACAACATAAAACAAAGACTAAAAGTAGTAAAACTCTAAGAGAATTTTGTATTCTCTCAAATGCTTTCAAGGAGTCTTTAACTTTTTGCTGTACATTAAAGAATTCCAAATTGGATATCATCAAGGAAGCAATATTGGTGTGGTGTACACAATAAATGTACACCACACTAGGCTCTCCAATGGTACTCATATATAAAACATAGACCTCAGCATGCCCATCTTAATGGCTAGTGAGTTTGTATATTTGCATGTCTATGCATAGAGTTTTATAAATACCTTAAGAACTTTAATCAATAATTTCCGAATTACAGCTGTTAAAAGAATGTACACAAATAGCCTTGCACATGGAGTCAAACATTTCTTTAATACAGAATGACAAGCAGCTTCTCAGTCTTCCTCAGTTATAATCTCTAAGGCAAGTACTGGCAAGACATATGTTTCATAAATCCCTACCAGCTCACTCTGAATAAGTCTTATCCTCAGAGAAGTTTTAAGAAAACCATCCTAGACTGATATAATATACCTAGAAGTTAAAATGTTGAGTCATAATATACATTCATCGTCAGCTTAACAATATATTGCCTAATTCTCCAAAGTAGGTGTTATAATTTGCATGTTTACAAGCAAGGTATGATTCTACTTTCCCTACATCCTTGTCAACATTTGTCATTGTCAAAGGTCTTTGGAGAGTTTTGGTTTAAGACGGAGAATTAAAGTCAGCCTCCATGTGACATGCTAAAACAAAGGAGTTACAAAAGGAAAGACTGGACTCTTTTCCAATGAAAGAAGATCTGGGAAAGCACAGACCACAGAGTAGATTGTGAGATGGTCCCAGGTTGCAGAACAGAAACAGCAGCACGAGGGACGGAGCAGGACACATCTACAGCCATGGCTTCCCATGGGGCAAGGGAAAGAGAGCTCTCATGCAAAGAAGCAAACCAGACAGCCCTGGCCATCAGACTGGTAGTCCCATAGGACAAGCCCACAGTTCTTGAAGCCCTTGAACTCCTCCAGGGATTTGGTGAGACAGTGGCTCTTCCTGATGGTTCCTGGAGGTTCAACATTGGAGAAGTGATGCTCTTTTTACACACATCTCAGAAGGTCATGACTGAGCTACCCTGAGGGTCCTGAAAACAAAGAATTATCACCAGTGGAGAGCCTACGGGTGACCTACCACAACCCCAGCATGACACACAGTGACAGCAGGCAGTTACTGTGAGGAAGAGAGATGGGGCACTGAAATGCTGAGAAGTTCAGGCAGCAAGAGGCATGGGAAAGTTGCTCAAAAGCAAATCCTCCCCCCACCCCAGGAAGAGGAGACAACTTTGTCTCCTGAAGAGAACTACAGAGACTGTCAACTCTGAGCCAGGGTCCGATAAAAAGACTCCATCCTCAACTGACCACCACCTCTACCTAATAGACTCCAATATTAAAGGCCACAGAAAGAAGCCCTTCCAGTGCTTCTCTTCCTCCTCCTCCTCCTCCCCCTCCTCCCCTTCTTCTTCTTCTTCTTCTTATTATTATTATTCTTATTATTATTATTATTATTATTATTTCTTATTTCTTATTTCTTCTTTCTTCCTGTTGTGCTAGAGATTGAACCTAGGACTTTGGGTGGAGTAAGTGTTGTGCCACTGTGCAGCACCCCCAGCCTTTTTCTTATTTTTGCTTGGAGATGAGATCACATTGAATTGTTCAGGTTGTCTTTGGCCTGGGGCTCAAGATCCTCCTCCCTCAGCTCCCAGAGGTGCTGGGGTTGCAGGGGAGCAAGATGGTGTCTGGCAGTCTTGTTCTTTCTCTCTCTCTCTCCCTCCCTCCCTTTTTTCCTTGTTAATTTTTATTTCCTCATTTCTATTTATTCTAATGTAATTTTCATCTTAATTTTTAGCTTACATTTTGTTGCTGTTCGTCTTTTTCTGCCTGTGTGTCTCTCTTTTTCCATTTGTACTTTAAGTCTCTTAGGTTTACTATTTCCCATTACTCTGCTTATGTTTATCTAATTGTGTTTATATGTCTTTTTCCATATATGCAATCTTTTTGAAATCTTTTGCTCTTTTTCCTCTCTCTTCCAACCATTCATTTCCTTTCTAGGTCTTTTTCCTTTTTTTTACTTCACCCTTCAGGTATCTTTCTGTCTCCCCTTTATCTGTCCACCTTTCTTACTTCAGGTTAATACCACTTTTACCTTCACCCTAAATATGTTGTAATTTCATGTCTTACTCTATATTATTATTGCCATTCTTTGTTCTATGGGCTCTGGTGGTGAGCAGTTGGCTTTAAGTGATTTTAAGTATATTTCTATATCTGCTTTGCCTGATATTGTATCTGTTATAGTGGTTTATCTTCCTCTCTGGGAGTGACACTGTAGATCATGGTTTCAAGAGAGCCACTCACTAAGACCTTCAAATAAAATGGGAAATGATTTTCCACCCCCACAAATGCACAAATCATAAACAATAAACATGAAAGGGCAAGGCAACATACCTCCTCCAAAAGGTCATGATTCTTTAACCACTAATCCAAAGATTCTGAAATAATAGAAATATCAGACAAAGATTTTAAGTCTATTTGTAAAAATGACCAATGACCTGAAGAGGACAAAATCAACCAAATGAATGAACTAAATAAATCAATACAGGACCTAGGTCAGAAAGCCACCAATATAGAAGACAAAGTCAATAAAATGGATGAGAAATGCAATAAAGAAATAGATATTTAAAAATAAAAACACAGAAATGTTGGAAATGAGCTCATTAAACCAATAAAAAATACAGTGGAA
Source organism: Pedetes capensis (assembly GCA_007922755.1). NCBI lineage: Eukaryota > Metazoa > Chordata > Mammalia > Rodentia > Pedetidae > Pedetes > Pedetes capensis. The sequence continues at coordinate 44,208 of VMDO01009900.1, read as the reverse complement.
GGCATCAACAGTAGACTACATGGAGGAGAAGATAGAATACCAGGGATGGAAGATAAGGATGAAAAAATACTACATTCAGATAAAGAAGAAGAAGGAGGAGGAGGAGGAGGAGGAAACATGACCACAATTTCCAAGAACTTGGGACAGGATCAAGAGACCAAACCTAAGAATCCATGGGGTAGAAGAAGGAGATGAGATTAAAAACTAAGGACAATAGAAAATTTAAGCAGTGAAATTATATCAGAAAAACGTCCAAATCTGTGGGAAAAAAGTGGCATTTAGAATACCAAGTAGATATATCAGAAAAGAACCTCTCCATGACACATAATGATTAAAATGTGAATATTACGGAATAAAGAAACAATATTAAAAGCTGCCAGAGGAAAAACACCACTCACCTACAAAGGAAAACCCATCAGAATTACATCAGACCTCTCAGCACAAGTGCTAAAATCTAGAAAAGTATGAAATGATACATTTTAAGCACTAAAAGTAAATAACTGCCAATAAATATTATTATATACACCAAAGTTATCATTTAAAACTAATGGAGAAATAAGCCAGGCACAGTGGCTCACACCTTCTATCCCAGCAACTTGGAAAGCAGAGTCAGGAGGATCATAAGCTGGAGGCCAGAGGTAGCCTGGGTAACTTACTGAGACCCTGTCTCAAGAGAAAAAAGTAAAGAATGGGCTAGAGATACAGCCCAGTGGTAGAGTGCTTATAAAGTATGTGTGAGGTCCGAGGTTCAACTCCCAAGAAGAAAGAGAGAAAGAAGGAAGGAAGGAAGGAAGGAAGGAAGGAAGGAAGGAAGGAAGAAAAGAAAAGAAAAGAAAAGAAAAAGACATTCAAAGATAAGCACACACTAAAGCAATACATGACTGCAAAGCCAGTATGGCAGAAGATATTTATATATTTAAAGAAATCCTACACACACAGGAGAAAGAAAGACAGGCCCCACTGAAAGAACACAGGTAAGAATAAACCATATGGAAGGAGCAGACAAACTAAAGAAAACTAAAAAAGAAGCAGTCATGTCTAATTCAAAAAAAAAAAAGGAGAAAGAAAGAAAGAGCAAACCTTGACAGTAAATAAAAAAGAAAGAAAATAATGAATAGAATATGACCCAACCAATAATTCACCCAACACAGTTACAAGAACCAGCAAACCCCTCTCAATAACAACTTTAAATATAAATGGTCTTAACTCTCCAATTAAAAGCCATAGATTAGCAGACTGGATTAAAAACAAGATCCAACAAGTTATTGTCTGCAAGAAACATATCTCACTGGCAAAGACACCCACAGACTGAAAGTGAAACGATAGAAGTAGATAACTAAACAAGTAGATGTCAAAAAAATGGAGTGGCCATCATTATAGCAGACAAAGGAGACTTCATATTAAAACTAGTCCAAAGGACAGAGGGTCACTACATATTAGTAAAAGAAACAATCTGTCAAGAAGGTATAACAATTATAAATATATATGCATCAAACACTGATGCACCCAATTTCATTTAAAAAAACACTACTAGACTTAAAGGGACAGATAGATCCAGATACAATAGGAGTGAGTGACTTCAATATCCCATTGTCATCAATAGAACATCCAGATAAAGAAAAATCAACCAATAAACTTCAGAGTTAAACATCACAATAGATCAAATGAATTCAATAGACATCTATGAAATATTCCACCCGAAAGCTAACCAGTATACATCGTCCCATGGAACTTCCTCAAAAATACATCATATTTTAGGCTATAAATCAAGTCTTAGAAAATACAGAAAAACTAAAATAATTTCATGTATCTTATCAGACCACAATGAAATAAAACTAGAAATGAACAGCAAGAGAAATTACAGAAACTATACAAATGTATGGAGAATGAACAATACACTCTTAAATGATCAATGGGTGCTTGAAGAAACCACAAAAGAAATTAAGAAACTCTTTGAATCAAGTGAAAATTAAAATACCACATACCAGAACATTTGGAATACAGAAAAGGTGGTTCTAACAGTGAAGTTTATACCTATGAGAGATTACATTTAAAAATCAGAGCTGGTTCAAACAAATAACTTTATGATGCACCTCAAGCTCTTAGAAGAAAAAGAATAAACAAAATCCAAAAACAATGAGTGGAAAGAAGTAATAAAGATCATAGCAGAAATTAGTGAAATGGAGACTAAAAAAGTAATAAAAAGAGTGGATGAAACAAAGATCTGGTTCGTGAAAAGATAAACAAGATAGAAAAAGTCTTAGCCAATTTAATGAAAGAGAGGATTCAAATTAAAAAATTAGAGGTGAAAAGGGGAGCATTATAACAGATACATATATACAAAATTCAGTATCACTAGGGGATACTTTGAAAACTTATATTCCAAAAAACTGGAAAACTCAGATAACATGCATAAATTCCTAGACACATATGAACTGACAAAATTACATCAAGAGGATTTCAACAACTTACGCAGAGTCATAATGATCAAATCAGTAATAAAATCAGCAAACAACAACAATAAGAAGCCAAGTGCTGGATGGATTCACACGTGAATTCTATAACATTTTTAAAGAAAAATTAACACTGATGCACCTCAAACTAGTCCATAAAATACAAATGGAAGGAAAACTACCACACTCATTCCATGCAGCCAGTATCATTCTGATACCAAAACCAGAAAAGGACACATTAATAAAGAAAAACTACAGACCAATTTCCCTGATTAACCTAGATGCAAAGATCCTAAATAAAATACTTGCAAATGGACTTCAACAACATATTTCAAAGATCATACACTATGAGCAAGTTGGTTTCATTCCAGAGATGCAATTCTGTATCAACATACACATGACAATAAATGTAATACAGCATATAAATAGACTGAGAAACAGAAATCACATGATCCTCTCAATACATGTAGAAAAGGCCTTTAACCACATTTAACATCCTTTTATGATAAAAGCCTTGAAGAAACTAGAAATTGAAGGAACATCTCTCAACACATAAAGGCAATATATGAATAACCTATAGCTAATATCATACTAAACAAAGAAAAGCTAAAAGCATTTCCCCTAAAATCAGGAAGAAGAGAAGGGTGTCTACTGTCTCCACTGCTATTCAATGTAATAACTGAACTATTAGCCACATCAGTAAGACAAGAGAGAAGTAAAATGAATCCAAATAGGAAAGGAAGAAGTCAAATTATTCCTATTTGCAGATCACATGATCCTGTTGTACATAGGGTAGCTATGAGTCAGACTCAACTCAATGGCGTCTAACAACAACAACACCTCACCAGAAAACTCTTAGAGCTGATAAACACTTTCAGCAAAGTAGAAGAATACAATTCAACATAATCAGTAGCTTTTCTGTATATTAATAATGACGAGGCCCAGAAAGAAACCAAGAAAACAATCCCATTTACAATAGCTTCAAAAAATGAGTAAAATACCTGGAAATAAACCCAACCAAGGAGGTGAAAGACCTCTATGATAAAAACTTTAAAACATTAAACAAAAAAATCAAAGAGGACACAAGAAGGTAGGAAAATTTTCCATACTCATGGATTAGAAAAATTAATATTATAAAAATGGCTGTATTACTGAAAGTGATCTACAGATTTAATGCAATCTCCATCAAAATCCCAATGACATTTTTCACAGAAATAGAAAAAACAATCCTCAAATTTATATGGAAGCACAAAACACCCCAAGTTGCTAAAGCAATCCTGAGAAGAAAAGACAATTCAGGTAGGCATCACACCACCTGATTTCAAATTATACTACAAAGCCATAGAAACAAAAACTGCATGGTAATGATACAAAACCAGAGATGTAGACCAAGGGAACAGAATAAAGGATCCACAAATAAACCCACGCAGCCACAGCCACCTGATATTCAACAAAGGTGCCAAAAAATTAGGTGAAGAAAAGACACTCTCTTCAGCAAATGAATATCCTTATATGGAAGACTGAAACTAGATCCCTTTCTCTCACCTTTTCAAAAATCAGTTCAAAATAGATCAAAGACCTTAATGTAAAACCTGAAACTTTGAAACTGATAGGAAAAAAAACACTTCAAGACATAGACATCGGCAAAGATTTCCTGAATATTGGCCCAAATAGCCCAGAAAACAATAGCAAGAATGGACAAATAGAATTGCATTAAATTTAAACATTTTTGCACAGCAAAGGATATAATTATCAAAGTGAATAGATACCCTACCAAATGGGAGAAAATCTTTGCCAGCTATACATCAGACAGGGGATTAATATCTAGAATATACATTGTTGTTGTTGTTGTTGTTGGGTGCCTTCAAGTCGATATCCAACTCATAAAGACCCTGTGGACAACAGGTGAAATACTATTGTTAGTGCTTCTCTGCTGTTCATAGGGTTTTCAATGACGGATTAATTTTTGGGAGCGGGTTGCCGGGTCCTTCTCCCATCTAGAATATATAAAGAGCTCAAAACACTAAACACCAAAAAAAAGCAAAATGTCCAATCAAAACATGGGCAAAAGAACTAAAAAGAGACTTCTCAAAAGAATAAATATAAATGGCCAACAATCATATGAAAAATATATTCAACATCAGAGAAATGCAAATCAAAACTATATTGAGATACCATATGATACCAGTCAGAACAGATAGCATCAATAAAACAAACAAATGTCGTTGAGGATGTGGGGAGAAAGGAACCCTATACTTTATCACACTGCTGATGGGAATTCAGGTTGGTGCAGCCACTATGAAAAAATGCAATATATATTGCATATATCTATAGCTTTAGTTTTTGAGGTTCCTCAAAACTAAAAATAAAACTACCATGTGATCTGGCTGTACCACTCCTAGGTATATAGCCAAGGAAATATGTCAATATACCACAGAGATACCTGCTCATCCATCTTTATTGTAGCATTATTCACAATGGGCAAGATATGGAACCAACCTAAGCTTCCATCAACAGAAAAGTGGACAAGTAAATTATGGTATGTATATATATATTTACATATATGTGTGGGTATATATATAAATTATGGTATGTACATATATATTTATATATGTGTGTATATAATTTATATATGTATATATATAATTATATATATATTATATATAGATCATACATATATATATACATATGCCTGCAGTGGTAGCCCTGTGGCATCCAATCCTGTCAGATCTTGGAAGCTAAGCAGGGCCAAGCCTAGTTAGTACCTGGATGGGAGACCACCTGGGAACACCAGAAGCTGTAGGCTTGGGAGAAGGACCTGGCAACCCCCTCCCAAAAATCAATCTGCCATTGAAAACCCTATGAACAGCAGAGAAGCACTGACAATAGTGTTTCCCCTGTTGTACAGAGGGTCATTATGAGTCAGATATCAACTCAACGGCACCTAACAACAACAACAACAACATACATATATATACACATATATGTGTGTATATATATAATTTATATATATGTATATACATATATACATATATACACACATATATATGTGTGTGGTATGTGTATATATTTATATATGTGTGTATATGTATACACACATATATACACATATATACATATATACACATATATATACATACACACACACACACACACACACACACACACACACACACCTTGGAGTATTATTCAGCTATAAAGAACAAAGTTGTGGCATTTGCTAGAAAATGAATAAAATTAGAGATCATCATTTTAAGTGAAATAACCCAGACTAAGAAAGACAACCATCACATGGTTTTTCTCATATGTGAATGTTAGACTTCAATATATATTCAGTATTAAAACATACAGGTCATGAAAGCAGAAAGAGCCATGCAAGGAAAGAAAATAGACTAAAGAAAATGGAAGGGGACAAGAAGAATGGGTAATGGGAGAAAGGAAAGGAAATATATATTTTTCCTTAAGGCAGTATCAGGATGTATACAGATAGCTAGATATATACACAAACAAGACATGCAAGTAGAAGGGGGACCATTAGTGGGACAAGAGGAGAGAATGAAGGAGGAAATAGGAGGGCAATGGGAGAGGTGAACATGAGCAATGTGCAATGAAATGCATGTAGGGATATGTCATAATGAGACCCATTAAATGGTACACTAAAAATTACTAATAAAATAAGATTGCTGGGGAAAAAAACAAAGTAAGGTCTTTGCCACTCTGGTAGATATGAAATAGTATTTTATTGTTTTAATTTGCAATTTGCTTTCTAGTTACCTATAACGTAGAACAGGTTTTTACCTGTGAATGATTGGCCACTTGCATTTCCTCCTGTGAATTGTTCGCTTCTTTTCTAGTGATCAATTTGTAGGAATGTATATATATTATGTATACTAAAAAATTGAATATTACAAAGCTCAATGAAAAGAAAATTAGAAATCCTTTGCCCATTATCCTACTTTAAAATTTTTTTTCCTGAGAATCAATCACTTTATATACTCAGCCATTTTTCATAATATTTATCTATTTGTAAATAATATCATTATGTATGTTGTTATTATTGATTTTCTATGAGAAAGAAAAAGGGTTAGCATTCTTATTCCATTATCTCATCCTCCCAATAAAATTATAATTCAGTTTCTTCTTTAAAATATTATAATTTAGAATGTTGATTATATAAATATTGATCACTGCTTAGATCATTACTACTGTTATTATATTTCCTTCCTTAACATTAGTTTTCCTAAATTAACAATTGCTTCATTTCTTCATATGCCTTCCTTTCACTAATTCTCCATAAACTTCTTCAGTACTACATACCATATAACTATATTTAATTATCATCCTTTTCCTTGTGAACCCCCTTTTCCTTCTGCTCCAACTAAGACTATTTATGTTTAGCTGGCTATATAGTTTCATCTGGGATTCTGGAATATCCTACCCTCACCCTGGTAATTCTACTTGCTTCTCCCCATATGAGATTCTGTTTCCTGTATTTCACCCTCTCTCTTAGTTTATTACATTATTTTAATGCAGCATAGCTTTCATGAGGCATGTTTTGACATCTTCCACATCTGAAAATACCTTTATTCCATTATCAAATATATATTGCATATATCTATAGCTTAATATACAATTCCAAGGTGGAAAAATGTCTTTCTCATATTTTGAGTTTTTCTTCTTTTTGCCTGTCTTCCAATGTTGTTGAGTTTAATGTAATTTTCAGTCACACTCCATATTTAACCTGTTATTTTTACCCTCTGTTGGAGATTTTAGGATCTTTGCTTTGAAATTTCATAGTAATAACTAATGCTTGTGTGTTCTTTATTTTTATTTTTTGCAAGATCTTACTGTGCTTCCAGGTTGGCCTGGCACTTGTGACCCTCCTGCCTCAGCCTCCTGAGTGCTTGGATTATAGGCATGCCACCATGCCCAGCTCTTGTGTTTTTCTAATTTTTTGTTCATTCATGGGATGCCTATAACCTAGGAGGGCGGAGCTGGTTCCTTTAAGCCTGGAAATTCAAATTATTTCATTTTGGAAAATTATTTTCTGTTAGTTGTTTGGAAATTTCCTTCTGTCCATTATCTCAGTGCATACACTCAGTCTTGTGTGATCTCTCTCTCTCTCTCTCTCTCTCTCTGGAATTTCTGTTCTTTTTTTTAAACTCTTGGAGTGATTTAATTTTTAAAATCTTTTATTTCTGTTTTGTCTCTATGTTTTAGTTCTGTTTCCATTATGTTTCCTGAGACATTTTATACATATTACTTCCCAAATATTTAAACATATATTTCATATGTGTAGGAGATGAATGCCTTAGTTATTTCAGGCTGCTGTAACAGAATACCTTAGGCTGGGTCACTTAAACAACAGAAATATATTACTCACAGTTCTAGGGAGTGGGAAGCTCAAGATCAAAGTGCTGCCAGATCCACTGTGTGATGAGGGCCCACTTTCTGGTTCTTCAATGTCCACCTTCTTACTGTATCCTCACACAAGATAGGGAGAAAGAGAGAAGGGAGAGAGAGAGAGAGGGAGGGAGGGAGGGAGAGAAAGAGAGAGAGAAGGCATAAGAAATCTTGTGGCTCTTCATATAAGAGTACTAATCGTATTCATGAAGGCTCTGCCCTTATGACCTAATTACTTCCTAAAGCCCCCAATTCCTAATACTATTTTGTTAAGGGCCAAGATTTCAACATATGAATTATTCAGATATATGCACACAAAAAATTTCTAAGAGCTTTTTTTCTTTCTGTTTTTTTGTTTGTTTGTTTGTTTTTTAGTTTGGGAATTAAACCCAGGGTTTCTCAAGTGTTCTACCACTGGGCTTCTCTTCTAGCCTATTTTTATTTTATTTTTTATCTTGAAGCAGTTTTTCTAAGTTATTCAGGCTTCCTTTGGCATCAAACTTATGACCCTCCTGTCTCTACCTTCCAAGTTGCTGAGATAACAAACATGAGCCTCTGTGCTAAGTTTATTGTTTTTATATAGTATTCTGTTCTTGTTTCATTAATATCTTCTCATCTTTCTAATGCTTTCTTATGCATACTGCATTGCATCTGTTTTCCCCCAAATTATTGTGTCTTCATAGAGGGTTTTTTTTTCCCCTCTGTTTTTTATGTTAGGGACTTTCCTCAAATGCATAATGGGACTTGATTGTGTAGCATAGTTGAAAGTAGATTACCAAATAGCTTCTTAAAAGCTTTGTGAAGGAGGATAAGATTCATTAACTACAAGGTTGCTTTGTAGAGTAATTTTATTCAGAGGAATCATAAACATCCATGCCTGTATTTTCTTTGTTATTATTCATTTCTTCCACAAACGTAAAGATCACTTTCAAGACTCTGGACACCAACCATGAGTATTAAGATGGAGTGTCTCTCAATTCACCCTGTACAATTTGATTTAACCCTCCTGCTTCCAACAAGGAGCTTCAATACATTGCTCTGTTGTAATCAAGCCTGAATGCACTCTGAACAATTTCTCTGGAGAATAAACTCGGCATCTCCTTTCAGGGTCTGAAGAATGATTATGTGGGAGGAGGCTGGGAGTCAGGAGTACAAGTGATGCTTATATAGACTTTGAACTAAAACTCTTTTGATCAGCTCCATTCCCTCAGCCCTCTGGCTATCCTCACTGAGCCCTTCTGAGGTCCATAGAAAGAATCAGCCTTTTTTACTGGGCAGCCTCTCTCCACTATCTTAGGTTTTAGCTAGCTCTCATCCACTGATTTTCTTCCATATATGTAGGGTTATCTATTGCCCTTGGCCATTTCCTTACTTTGTCCTTGTGGCTCTTATAGGAGAGAGTATGGATAAATGTTAGGTTGTCTATCACCTTTAAGAGGAAGTCCATTGCAAATACCTTTTCCCAGCCTATAACTTTGTCTTTGGATTTGATATTCCATAGTGAACATAATGACAGTCATAACAACAATATTCATCTTCTTTATGATATACTTGTGGGACTCCAAAAGAGGCGATGTATAAGGCAGCATTTTCTAAAACAGAGTACGTTCTAGTTACTGTTACAAATATGAATGTTACTCTAGTGGGGAGAGGAAACTTCTAAAAAGTTAGTTGTGTTATCAAATAATAAGAACAGCAACGAAGCTATGTACGACCACTAGAAGAGAGGGAAGTGTGGGTGAGTACTTGCTATAGAACAAAGGAATGAATATGTGAACCTAACTCAGGTATTTATGAACAAATTCTTGGAAGTAACCATACAGAGTGAATATTTAAATGCTTCCACAGGTATTGCTTATCATGTCCTGTTCCCCCGGAAAAAAACTAAAAAAATCTAATTATTCCTAACTTAAAAGTGCCAGGGAATATTACCAAGATTTCCCTTCCCCCAATTAAATTAGCTGTCCATGTAACCAGACCGCAAAGGTGCATTGCTGTAGGGAAAAATTGGGAAGAAATTGGCAAAAACCCCAAAACTGGGAAAACGACTTTTGAATATCTGGTTTGTAAATTAGAGATCTAGGGAAATGAAAGTAACTTGATTGCACGTTTGTACAAAACCCTTCACAAATCCCCCGAACCTGATTGGCTCAGGCCATTCCGTGGGCGAGCTATATAAGGAGCTACGCTATGGCAGTTTTTTTGCCCTTCCCTTTTCCCCCAGACCATCAGCTAAGTAAGACCTTTTCACCTTTCTCTTGCCTGGACCATTGGCAAGGAAACAGCTTGACCCTTTTGGCCTGGATCTTCAACCACCAACAAGGAAAGACCCCGTTCTTGCCCAGACCTCCGATGAGTAGACAGCTTTCCCACTCTGTCGCCTGGACCTTCGGTGAGGAAAGAATGTTCTCCCGCCGGGACCATCAACAAAGAAAGAACCCACTCTCTGTCTGATCACCAATGAAGCAACAGCTGTCTCCTCATGACCACTGAGAACGCCAACACGGGTGTTTGCCCCTGGAGGCAAAAGTGCCAGAGGCGTTTCCTTTCTCCCATCTCCATCAGCATCCCGAGGGCCACAGCAGTCTGTGCCCCTCACCCGAGTGTCCCGAGTGATTTGTGTTTAATATCTGTGTGCACTGGCGGCACTGCCCCACTGAACACTGGGCCGGACCAGGAGGTGCACACCCCACACATTGCCTCTTGGAATTTAGGTTGGAGAATGTATTTTTATAACATAAAGAAAGAGGTAATAAATAGAAATAAAAGGTTGGTTGTGCAGACTAACATTAAAATTGATAATATGGGATTTGATCTTCCCTAGGAGGTATTGAGATAATATTCTTTCAGACAACCTTCTGCTACTTTCTAGGCATTTCACAAAAACAATCCTAGCATAATCTTTTAAAGTATCTAGACTCAATATTATTTTGCACAGGAAGAACAGAGGGATCAAAAGGGTAAGTTATTTGTCAAACAGAGTCAGAATTTGAACTCAGGTGTCCAGATGCCAAGGAAAATATCTGATTGCCCACCCACTCCAGGGACTAGCCATGGCCATCTCTTCCAACCATCTCTCATGAAATGCATTGAATGAAAATGCATTGAGGCACATACCTGGGTGAGAGACCTAAGTGAGGACCACTTCCAGCCCAGGGGATTGTTGGTAGATGTTTTATGGCAAATGCCAGGGCATTCTATCAGCTCCTTGGGGAATCAGAGCATCAAGCAACCAAAATGATGGCTGTATGAAGATCCATACTCATTACAAATGGCCCTTCTTTCCCTCTTGTTTCATTCCTTCTGAGCAGCTGGCATCTTTCAGCAAAGTGTTGGTATTATATTTAAGACATAGTACATCATTAAAATAAAGCTCAAGGCTAATAATTATGTCTTGTTCAGGTGTTTTATGACTACAGATTTTGACTTTCCCTCAAGGTTTCCAACTCACTCTTTTCAAAATTGCTTCTCTTAAGGCATTTGTTACATTGTGCATGTGTCCCCAACAATTAAATAGCAATTTAATCCTTCCTCTCTAGATATTTCTTTTTGAGGTACTATCCTGGAGCTTAAGCTACTTACACTTTCAAGATGATATTTATGCAGTCTTCAATCAGCTGTGCAAGTCCAATTACGCACAGAAGCTCATCAGATTGGAAAGCTCCCCCAGCCTCTGTGTTCCTCACACTCCAGGGCTTCAACTCTTTATCAGCAATACTGCAGCCCCTCACCACTTTGCCTCCATCACCACAGTAGTTGTTATTCAGCAGCTATTAAGATACCTGGATATTGAATTTCACTCTCAGATGGGGAAAAGAACACAGAACCTGGAGTAGACAAGCATTTTACCTCTTACTCTCAGTGCTATAGTTTTGATATTGAATGCCCCCCAAAGATCCATCTGTTAAAGGGTTGATACCCAGGATGGTGCTATTATGAGGAGAGGTCAGGTCATGTAGGGTGTGAGCCTCAGGGAGATTGTGGGATGCAGGTCTCTTCCTCTTTCTATTCTCTGCTTCCTAGCACATGAGGTAAGAGCTTTGTTCCATCTTACACTCCCACCATGATATGCTGCCCTTACCAGAAGCCCAAAGTCATGGGCCACCCTGCCTCCCACTCAATCTTTCAGAATTGCTGTTGTTAATGTTAGGTGCCATGGACTAGGGTCCATCTCATTGTGATCCTACATACAACAGAACAAAACACTCCCTGGCTCTGTGCCATGCACACAATCTTTTTCATGTTTAAGCCCACTGTTGTAGTCACTAAATCAATCCATCTAGTTGAGGGAGCTCTGTTTTTTCATTGACTTGCCACTCTCCCAAACATGATGTCCTTCTCCATGGATTGGTCCCACCTGACAACATGTCCAAAATACATAAGATGCAGTCTAGCCATCCATGTTTCCAAGCAGCACTCTGGTTGCACTTCTAGGATGGATCTGTTGGTTCTTTTGGCAGTCCATGGTATATTCAATATTCATCCCCAGTACCATAATTCAAAAGCATCAATTCTTCTCCTGTCTCTCTTATTCAACATCCAACTTTCATAAGCATATGATGTGGCTGAAAATACCATGACATGAGCCAGGCACATCTTTGTCTTCAATGTGACACCTTTACTTTTCAACAAATTAAAGAGTTCTTTTGCAACAGCTTTTCCCGGTGTAATGTCTTTTGATTTCTTGACTATTGCCTCAATGGATGTTGATTGTAGAACCAAGTAAAGCAAAATCTTGGACAACTTCTATCTTTTCCCCATTTGTCATGAAGTTGCTTACTGATCCAGTTGTAATGATTTGTGTATTCTTGATGTTCCAGGTCAATCTATAACAAACGATGTGTGCTTTGATCTTCATCAGTAAATGTTTCAAACCTTCTCAGGTTCAGCAAGCAAAGTTGTATCACCTACATAACACAGGTGTTAATGAGTCTTCTTCCAATATTGATGTCATGTTCCTCTTCATAAAGTCCAGCTTCTCAGATTATTTGCTCACCATAGAGATTGAAGAGGCATGATGAAAGGATGTAGCCTGATGCACACCTTTCTTGACTTTTAACCAGGCAGTGTTTCTTGTTCTGTTCAAACTACTGCTTCCTGTTCCATGTACAGATTCCTCATGAGCACTTAAGTACTCTGGTATTCCCATTCTTCACAATGTTACCTGTAATTTATTGTGATCTAAACAATCAAATGCCTTTGAATAGTCCATAAAATATAGATAGACATCTTTCTGATATTCTCTGCTTTTAGCTACTACCCATCTGACATCAGCAATCATGTTCCTAGTTCCATGACCTCTTATGAAAGGTCTGGTTTTAGGCAGTTGCCTATTAATATTCTGCAACAGTTGCTTTTGAATGATCTTTAGCAAAATTTTACTTGTGTGAGATATTAGTAATATCATTCAATAATTTCTGCATTCAGTTGGATCCCTTTTCTTGGTAATAATCACAAATATGGATCTCTTCCAGGCAGTTGACTAGGTAGTGTTTTCCAAATCTCTTGGCATAAACCCCCAGTGACACGTCTGTTTGTTGAAACATCACAATTTGTACATCATCAATTCCTGGAGCCTTGTGTTTTTCCAGTTCCTTCAAGACAGCTTCCACCTCTTCCTTCAGTACCATTGGTTCCTGATCATATGCAATGTCTTAAAATGTTTGGTCATCCACCAAGTCGTTTTGGTATACTGACTGTGTATTCTTTCTATCTTCTTTTGATGTTTTATGTGACATTTATTATTTTCCTTATAGAATTTTTCACTATTTCCACTTGAGGCTTGAATTTTTTCTTCAATTCTTTAAGCTTGAGAAAAACAACAGTGTGTTCTTCCTTTTTGGTTTTCTATCTCCAGCTCTTTGCACATGTCATTATTCTGTCTATTTCTTTAACTGCATCATAGCTTCCCTTTAGTTTAGCTGGTTTCTGTTCAAGGGCAAATTTCAGAGTCTCTTTTGATATGTAACTTGGTCTTTTTCTTTTTTCCTGTCTTTAACAACCTTTTGCTTTCCTCCTGAATAATGTCTTTGATGTCATGCCACAACTTGTCTGGTCTTGGATCGTTAGTGTCTAACATATCAAATCTGTTCTTGAGATGGTTTTTGAACTCAGATGGGATATACTCAAGGCCATACTTTGGCTCTGGTACACTTTCAGAATTAAAAGCCAAAATAAACCTTCTCCCTTTATATGTTAATTATCCTCAAGTACCTCATTAGAGTGATGGAAAGCTGATTATTACACTTATTTATTTTGTCTTTTAGGGTTGACAATAGTCCTCACCATAATTATTATAAAAATCAAATGACACCAAGTATATAAAATTACTTTGGAACTTATAAAGAAATAATACTTGAGAGTGTTCATACAAATCGCCTCATTCCATACTCTTCCTGGTAGTTTGTGATGGAGGAGGGACCTCCTTGTTACTTTAACATTCAAAGTAGAAAACCATCTTCAATTATTCCCTCCCTAATTGGATGCTAATCCAATTAGATGGATTGGCATCTAATATGGCTATGCAGTCGTACCAAAGCAAATAGAACATGGTGGGGGCAGGGTCACCTTCTCTAGGCAAAGGAAGCAGAAGCTGTAGATTTATTTTAAGGGCCCTAGACAGAAACTCCAAATTTGTCTTTCTACAAACATTGAAAGCAAGTCTATGTAAGTATTCTTTTGAAAATTATTAATTTATGTGTTAAACTGCTTAGCTTTCCTACTATACGGAAATCACAAAAAGCATTTTGATGTAAACATTCAAATCATTGCTCCTATGGAAATTCTGTTCTATTCTCTTCACTCTTTTTAATCAGGCACAAATAGCTGAATTACTTTGATTTCATGGTTTGCCATCAGAAATAAGCACTTGTCATGGAAAGCCAAACCTCAGAGTAACATACACATAACCTTTTCTTTCTCATGTGATATATTTGATATATTTTTGCCTAATTTAGAACTAACAAGGGATTTTGAACTTGGATCATATATTAATTCTTTTGTCAGATATTTTCAGCCTCTTTTCAGGGCAGGTAATTTCCTATGGGCTAAGGACTCAGAGGTGAGTAAAACCAAGGCCTTTCCAACCCCCAGGAGATTTGCAATCTAGTAGAAATATCAGTCTGAAATGAAGACACATTCCTTTGCACTCACTTGACTGGCTTGATCTTCAGATTACATTCAGGCCTCCTGCACTTATGTAAGTTCAATGAGCTGTGACCTAATTGCTATGGAGTATTTTGATGAAAACAAAGAAGACTTTGTTCACATAAGTTCCCTTTGGCTGACTGATAATGTTAAAATTGATGAAATCAGTGAAAATTCTAATCTTTCACAGGCACTTTGATGTCAGTCATTCTCAGACTAGTTAGATTTGAAAAATAGAAAAGTGTTAGCCATTACATAAATTGTACTTGCTAACATTATTAAACATTAACAGTGTGGCATGTTCTTAACATTACTAACATCATGAAAGATTATCTCCATTTTACACCAACAAATGTAGCTAAGCCAAGAATTTCTCACTGTGTAGGCCATGGCACATTAAGGAAATAAGTGAAGTGTTTCCACACTCTTACACACTTATTTTAATTTAACATTTGTTGAGCACATACTTTATGTAAATCACAATGCCAAATTGCAGACAAGAGAGCAAAAAGAAGATCCTGTTTCTACTGTTAAAAAAATTTTTTTTTAGCCTAACAGAGTACACAGATAGATGCAGGAGTAAATTAAATTGATTGTGCAGAAACATCAGTTGGGAGAGTGCTGGGAATGGAGCAAGAATGGAAATGAGTGGTGTCAAGGTTCACATGGGAACCCCTCCCATGGTAAAGTGGGTGCTTGGGCACTCTGACTTCCTTTCCCCATAGCATAGTTAACTGTGTAAACAACCTTCAGAGCCTTGGACAAGAGAAGACATGGAGGAACGGGCTCATCCTGAATCCCCCACATGTTCCCCATCTGCCTCAGGTCTTCCCACTGTGACCCTGCCTACTCACCAGGTTTACTGAGCTTCTGCTTTGACTCTCCCCTTCACACCAAAAAAGCAAGGTCTTTCCTCCAGAACCTGAGAACTTCCACTTGGCTACACTAAGGCTGGATCTATGAGCCTCCCCATACATATGGAAAACATTTAGGCACCCTGACTGAGCTTGGATCTGACAAACACTGATTGTCTTCCACAGACCATCCATCTAGTGGTTACGAGCTGAAGAGTTCCCAACAAAAAGGTATGTTGAAGTTCTAACCCCAGTACCTCAAAATACGATCTTATTTGGAAATAAGCAGGTATGTTTAGTCGAGGTAAGAGTATACGTTGGTTACAGTGCTTAAGGGGTTGGCCGTCAATCCAACTGGTGCCTTTGTAAGAGAAGACAAGACAGAGAGACACAGAGAGAACATGACTATATGGAGGCAGAGGCAGAGATGAGAATTATGCTTCCACAAGCCAAGAAGACCTGGGAAGACTGGAAGGGACAAGGATAGATTCCTCCCTAGAACTCTTAGAGACAGCATGGTTCTACCAACATTTTCATTTTGTACTTCTGGACTCTAGAACTGTGAAAAAGCAAATTCATATGGTTTCTAAGGCATTAAGTGTGTGGAACTTTGTTAGAGCAGTCCCAGGAAACTAGCCCTGTAACTAAGGGACATTGTGGGTAGGAATTTCAGGAAATATGAAAAGGGAAAGTAGTGCAATGAAATGTAGGGATGGGAATACTAAGTTGCCTTAAGTATTAAAGGCTATAAATGTTACCATTTTGCTGATATTGCCTAAAATGAGGGTTTATTGAGGTATAACCCCAAATCCAATGAGGAAGTTCCCACTATGGAACCTCAGAATTCAGAGAATGGTAACATTTTCCTCATCAGAGTTATTCACTACCTTCCAAAATGTCTGTTACCTCATCTATGAAGGGCTTCTCTCAGCTCAGCTGAAAGGGACAGAACGTGCACAACTCCCATGTCTTCTTGATCTCCACTCCAGGTTCCTGGCTGGGGATATAAGCTCTGGGCCAGGAGCTAGAGACACAGAGATGAACAAGTGACAGTCCCTGACCTCAGAAGCCCACAGACTATTTAAAGATATACACAGACCCGCAGGTGGCTGCAATATCTAGCCTATCCATGAAAGGGGCAAGCTTCAGTGTTAGGATAGAAGCATAAGGTGTACCTAGCCTGCCCAGGCCCCCACACCTCTCTCAGTTTGCTGCACTGTGGGGGCTTGCATGTTGCAATGAGGCTGAGAGCTCTGCCACTGGTGCCTCAGATATGAGCAAGGTTACATATAGTGGATAGGTTTTCAGCTGAGCTTCCAGACTAAGACAGACTAGGGAGTAGGACCTGGTGAACCACTCCAGAAACAACTAGCCATTGAGAACCCTATGAATAGCAAAGAAACACTGTCAGATATAGTGCCTGAAAATGACCCCCTCAGGTTGGAAGGCACTCAAAAGACTACTTGGGAAGAGTTGCTTCCTCAAAGTAGAGTCTACCGTGATAACGGAAATGGAGTAAAGCCCCAGGGACCTCCATGTGCTGATGTGGCATGACTCAAAATGAGGAGAAACAACTGTAAACATCCATTAATAATTGGAACATGGGATGTACATAGTATGAATCTAGGAAAATTAGAAATCATTAAAAGAGAAATGGAGCGCATAAACATTGACATTCTAGGCATCAGGGAGCTAAAATGGACCGGCATGGGCCATTTTGAGTCAGACAATCATATGGTCTACTATACTGGGAATGATAAACTAAAGAGAAATGGGGTTGCATTCATCATCAAAAAAGACATTTCAAGATCTGTCATGAAATACAATGTTGTCAGTGATAGAATAATATCCATATGCCTACAAGGAAGGCCAGTTAATATGACTATTATTCAAATTTATGCACCCACCACTAAGGCCCAAATGAAGAAAGGGAACACTAATATCAGCTTCTGCAATCTGAAATAGATCAAACATGTAATCAAGAAAAACTGATAATCACTGGTGACTGAAATGCAAAGGTTGGAAACAAAGAAGAAGGCTCAGTAGTTGGAAAATATGGTCTTGGTGACAGAAACGAAGCTGGAGCTCACATGATAGAATTTTGTCAGACCAATGACCTTTTCATTACAAATACATTTTTTCAACATCATAAACGGAGACTATACACATGGACTTCACCAGATGGAACATACAGGAATCAAATTGACTACATATGTGGAAAGAGATGATGGAAAAGCTCTATGCAAAATGTCAAAACAAGACCAGGTGCTGACTGTGGATCAGACCATCAACTTCTCATATGCAAGTTCAAACTGAAGCTAAAGAAAATTAGAACAAGTATATAAGAATCACAGTATGACCTTGAGTATATTCCACCTGAGTTCAGAGACCACCTCAAAAATAGGTTTAATGCATTAGACACAAATGACAGGAGACCAGAAGAGTTGTAGCATAACATAAAAGATATCATTCAAGAAGGAATCAAAAAGTTCTTAAAAAGACAAGAAAAAAAGAAAAGACCAAAATACACATCAAAAGAGACAGTAGAAATTGCCCTTGAATGTTGAGCAGCTAAAGTAAAAGGAAAACATGATGAAGTTAAGGAACTAGACAGAAGATTTCAGAAGGCAGCTTGAGAAGACAAAAACAAATATTATAATAACATGTGCAAGGAACTGGAGGCAGAAAACCAAAAGGGAAGAACACGATCTGTGTTTCTCAAGCTTAAGGAAGTGAAGAAAAAATTCAAGCCTCGAGTGGCAGTAGGGAAAACTGCCACTAAAGGGAAAATATTAAATGATGCAGGAAACATCAAAAGAAGATGGGAAGAATACACAGAGTCATTATACAAGAAAGGATTGGTAGATGACCAACCATTCCAAGAGGTTGCATATGAAGAGGAACCAATGGTGTTGAGGGACGAAGTGGAAGCTGCCTTGAAAGAACTGGTGAAACACAAGGCTCCAGGAATTGATGGGATACCCATAGAGATGTTCCAACAAACAGATGCAGCACTGGAGGTGTTAACATGTTTATGCCATCAGATTTGGAAAACAGCTACTTGGCCAACTGACTGGAAGAGATCCATATTTGTGCCTATTCCCAAAAAAAGGGGATCCAACTGAATGTGCAAACTATCGGACAATATCATTAATATCACACACCAGCAAAATTCTACTAAAGATCATTCAGAAGCAACTGCAGCAGTATATAGACAGGGAATTACTGGAAAATCGAGCGGGATTCAGAAGAGGGTGGGAAACCAGGGACATCATTGCTGATGTCAGATGGATATTAGCTGAAAGCAGAGAATATCAGAAAGATGTCTATCTATGTTTTATTGACTGTGCAAAAGCATTTGATTGTGTGGATCATAACAAATTATGGATAACACTTCGGAAAATGGGAATACCAGAACACCTAATTGTGCTCATGAGAAATCTGTACATGAACCAGGAGGCAGTTGTTCAAATAGATCAAGGAAACACTGAGTGGTTTAAAGTTGAGAAAGGTGTGCGTCAGGGCTTTATACTCTCACCCTATCTCTTCAATTTATACGTTGAACAAATAATCCGAGAAGCTGGGCTTCATGAGGAAGAACGTGGCATCAAGATTGGAGGAAGACTCATTAATACCCTGAGTTATGCAGATGACACAATTCTGCTTGCTGAAAGTGAAGAAGATTTAAAGCATTTACTGATAAAGATCAAAGACCATAGCCTTCAGTATGGGTTACGAATAAACATCAACAAACAAAAATCCTTACGACTGGGTCAGCACGCAACTTCACAATACATGGAGAAAAGATTGAGATTGTCCAAGATTTTGCTTTGCTTGGCTCTGTAATCAACACCCATGGAAGCAGCAGTCAAGAAATCAAAAGACGCATTGCTCTAGGAAAAGCTGTGGCAAAAGATCTCTTTAGAGTATTGAAAAGCAAAGATGTCACATTGAAGACGAAGGTGCGTCTGACTCATGCCATGGTATTTTCAGTGGCATCATATGGTTGTGAAGGCTGGACATTGAACACGAGAGACAGAAGAATTGATGCTTTTGAATTATGGTGCTGGAGACGTCTATTGAATATACCATGGAATGCCAAAAGAACCAACAAATCTGTCCTAGAAGAAGTGCAACCAGAGTGCTCCTTGGAAGCAAGGATGGCCAGACTGCGTCTTACATATTTCGGACATGTAGTCAGGAGAGATCAATCCCTGGAGAACAACATCATGTTTGGGAGTGTGGCAGGTCAACGCAAAAGAGGGAAACCGTCCAGCAGATGGATTGACACAGTGTCTGCAACAATGGGCTTAAACACAGATAAGATCGTCTGCCTGGCACAGAATCAGCAAGTGTTTCGATCTGCTGTACATAGGGTCGCTATGAGTTGGACTCGACTCGACGGCACCTAACAACAACAACAACCTGCCCAGGATGTCCTTCTGCATCTTAGTGGCATGAGGGATCTCTACAAAGCCTTTAAATTACTTTCAAAGAGCTCCTATGATGAGGGAGGAGAGGTGAGCTGAGGTAGGCAAGTGAGGTGAGGTGGAGGGAAGCAAGGTGAGACAAGGGCAGGCGAGAGGGTTGGAGTTTGTCCTGGGGGTTGTATCTCAATGGTGGAGCACTTGTCTAGCATGGACAAGGCCCTGGGTTCTATCCTCAGCACTGATAAATAAATAAATAAATAAATAAATACCTTGTCTGAGAGCTGGTGTTTGTTTTGACAGGTGTCACACAGTAGAATGGGCACTTGTGAGCTGTTTAATTTTGCATACATCACTTAACATTCTAAGATCACTTTTGCTTCCTAAAATGATGGCAAATTAAACTGTTAAGAGTATCAAAGGAGACAGTGGTATAAAACTATTTTGGGAAGGTGGGTTCTACCTAAAAAATGGATATTTTCATATCAGAGATAGTTGCCCCTGGCTATCAAGCCAATCATTACTCTCTATGCTCTCCACAGTTTACAGAGTTGGAACATGCCCATGGCAAACACTTTCAGTGCCCATTATATCATAGAGCAAGAGGGGCATTTCATGATCATATATATATATATATATGATATATATATATATATATATATATATGATATATATATATTTGATATATATATTTGATATATATATCATATATATATATATATATTCACAGTAAGATGGCAAATTGACTTATTGAATCAACCAAATCCAACACATTCACAGACAGAGGCAGTTAAGTCAGCAAGCATATGTTAAGCAGGTATAATGTAAACTAAACTAAGTTGAAGCATTGTCTCAATACCTTGCAGGTATTTATTATCTATCCAGGAGACCCAAGACAGCAAGGGATTTAAAAATTAATGATAAAATACAAAAAAAAAAAACCCTTATACTACAAATTATGTACACTCTAGGAATTCAGGGACAAAAAGGAATTTTATAAGCAGGATACATTAAAGAAATCAGAAAAGGTAAAATCTGAGGTTGAATTTAAGTTTCAGGAAGAAAAAAATTACAATGCAGTCATGCTTGTATCCCTTTTATATAACACTATACTTTAAACTATAGCCACAAAATT
Organism: Pedetes capensis; assembly: GCA_007922755.1. Lineage (NCBI taxonomy): Eukaryota > Metazoa > Chordata > Mammalia > Rodentia > Pedetidae > Pedetes > Pedetes capensis. Next base: position 22,790 of record VMDO01009900.1, on the reverse strand, counting down.
AATATTTCTGGAAGGAAGGCAAAAAGAAAAAAGGGAGAGAGATGGAAGAAGGGAGAGAGGAAAAGAGAATAATTTGGGTTGGCTGAAGAGATGAGAAAGTGATGATGTAAGACGAAAGAATAGAATGAGAAACAGGGAAGAGGCAGGAAGAAATAAGAGGCCATACAAAGAGCATCTTGACCACAGTTTCAATTCAATTGAGGAGGTGTTGTTGTTGTTGTTGTTGTTGTTGTTGTTGTTGTTGTTGTTGTTAGGTGCCATCAAGTCCAGTCCAATTCATTAGTGACCCTGTGTAGAACAGAACAAAACACTACTTGACACTATGCCATACATGGGATCATTTTATGTTTGAGCCCATTGTTGCAACCATTATGTTTCTTCTCATTTTGAGTTGTACCCCATCAGTAAAAGGAGGTTCCAGAGGCTTTCCTCCATTCCCATCATTAAGGTCGACTCTACTTTGAGGAGGCATTTCATTCCTAGTTGTTTCTTGAATGCTTTCCAGTCTAGGGGGCTTATTTTCTGGCACTATATTTGACAGTGCTTCTGTGCTATTCATAGGGTTTTTGATGGCTAATTGTTTCAGCAGTGGGCTTCCAGGTCCTTCTCCCTAGTCTGTCTTTGTCTGGAAGCTCAGCTGAAACCTGTCCACCATGGGTGGCCCTGCTGGTATCTGAAATACCAATAGTATAGCTTTCAGCATCACAGCAACATGCAAGTCCGCACAGTATGACAAGCTGACAGACAAGTGGGGGTGCTTGAGGACTATGAGGTAAACGTGAAGACGGAGGATGGAACCAGACCCTTGGGGAGAGGGAAAGAGGATCTAACTATACAATTTTTTCCTGGGTTTGTTTGTTCTTATGAACTATAGCAGGGAATCTCCCTTTGAGCTCCAGTTCTGTCAACCCCAAATCTCCTGTCTTCTTGGTGTCTGGAGAAAGCCAGGCCTGGTAAGCTGCTTAGGAGGATGACCCAGGACACTGTCTCAGGGGAAGCCACAGGAAAGTTACAAGGGAAGACAGAGAAAGGGGGCTGCATACACTCACCTTGGGTTCCAAGTTGTAGACCCAGAGTCCTGCACCCTGCAGGGACCAGGGACTATGAGTGGCTGACGCTAAATGGAGAGCAAGGGCATAGCTATAAAGATTTGAAGCCAGATTAAGAGCAATGTGTGTCTCGGAGCAAGGCATTCACATTATGAGCACCAACATTTATGATGACAGAGAGGCGTCCTCCCCCAAGAGTCCCCCAAATGGGCAACAGCACTTGGGGGAAGCAGGATGTATCTTTCACCCAAGCCTCCACTGGTGGACACCAGTCTCAGAGATGGTATTGCTGGTGAGCAGTGGGGCAGGGCAGCCACATACAGCTTCCCAGAAAACAGGAAAACATGATCCCAGCTAGCTGGGTCAGGAGAGGAGGAAAATGCTGGACATGTTTGATTTTGAGTAAAACTACAGAAATTGAGACCCTCCCTGAGGACCTCTCGGATTGCTGGAAAAAAGTTGCCATGGGCTATAGTTCCTCTGAATGCACTGGGACAGATTGCAAGGGTGGAGGAATACTGCTTTGTAGCTATTGTCCTGACTTCCAGGAGTCTGATCGGGGAAATGAAGACACACAAGCGATACAAATAAAGGACTCCCATCAGATGATCTGACATGGAATCTGAGCTTTCCATGACCCTGACGTCAGTGGCCGAGGGGAAGAGATCTCCTCACTGCCTGCTGCAGCTGGCATCAAATAGCATAAAGAGACAGCCAGTCCCAGAGAGTCAAAAACACAAGAGCTGCAATCAAATAGTCAGAGGAATACAGATATTTTCCTTGAGGCAAGTCACAAGATCCTATATAACAGAATACAACTGCTTAAATAAACCCATTCTCATTTCAACATATCCACTGGCAGAGTTCTTCCACGTGGCCCAATCAAGTTAAAAACAAAAATCTGTACTAGAAAAAAAAGAAAAGAGTTCTTTGTGTGTCCTGTTTTCTCAAACAACAGCATCCACAAAGGGTAGGAATGCAAATTGTACTTAATATTAGCTGATTACCAAGAGTGAGCCCAGTTATGTGACATTTAGGCTGACAAGGGAAAATGCATGTAATTAGGAGACAACGGGAAAGACCACACTCCTCAGGATACGGAACCATAAAACAAGGCATTGCCCTTATTTGGCCTTAAATGACTTTGCCAGGAGAAAAAGCATAATTTGCTGAACCATATTTGTAAATGTTTACATTTTTGTAAGCCAATTGCCATTTTTTTCAAAATTATATGCATTTACATGTTATTGCTTTTGGTAGGTTTTTCACTTTTAGTCCTATAAAACAATGTATTGCTTCTTTAAAAATAAATAAATAACTCACTCCTAGGGATCTATCTTAATGATTGCCTGAGAGGTTCAGGATAGCAATATTGCATCTAAATTTTTACCAAATATGACTTGGTTTGAAACACTAATAGAATGAACTAGAAGTTCATGATTTGGGAATATTTGGACAAGGAAAAAAATGCCTTTAGCTAGAGAAATTCTGTCTGAGTAAGGAATTATCCCACTCTGTTATCTTCAAGAGCATCAGACACCCCTGGTCGGTTCTGACCTTATAGAGCTCCTTCTGTCACTGGCTGATGCTTTCTGGTTGGCATTAAATGTTGTTTTCTGGTGTTTTTGACTCCTTCCATGGCCATCATCCCAGAAGTATTGATCAGCTTTGTATCATTGCCCTAGTCCACCTCGGAGTGGCACCAGAGTGATGTGAAACCCAAATTCTACAATGGCACTGCTGCTTAAGTCCCTATGGTCCTTCCCTGTCATCCCCAGATGAAAAAACTCAATGTCCTCAGAAGGACTGAAAGGACAGTCTTAATCTGGGTGCTGCTTGCCCAGGTTCTACTTCCCTTGGAGGAAAATGAGAGTCAATCTGGTAAAAAGCTTGTGCAAGGTCACCACTCGTGAATCATATATATTTGCAAAAAATTGGGCTGGATTTAGTGATTGGAATTTCCCCTTCCAGAGTTTCTGCATTTCCTTCAATGAAAGCCAAAAGTTATTATTTTTAGGTTCACTTGGAAAAACACAAATAGAATGGTATTTCTTCCATATTAATTTCTTTAAAACTTTAATGGGAGCTGAAAGCATGTAGTTAATGATGGCGCTCAGAAAGTCAGTCCAACGCATTTGAAATTAAAGTGCTTTCTTTGTCTCACTTCCTTCATCTGATATATTTTAATATTGCATTTGTTTTGCTTAATCCCAACCTATATCATCTCTTTCAGTGTTTCTTTGAGATGATATTTCCTAGATTGTGACTACTGTGACTCTGGTGTTTTACTGCCTTTAAAAGGCTTCATCTCCCTGAGAAGAGCTATAACTAGAGCTTTTTACCTTCCCCTGGGCCATCAGACCTTCAGCAGAAAACAAACAAACAAACAAACAAACAGACTCTATCAGGCTTCTTCCTTTTGCCTCTTTCTTCCATTGTGCTGGTCATGTTCTCTTCAGACCAAGGATTGTGGCTCTGATAATTTCTACAAGGATAGCCAAACACCCCAAATCCAAGCATGTCCAGACTTTGCTCCATGAAACATGGGATCCAGAGCTGACTGTGGAATAAGACCAGCGTAACTAGCCCCTTTACCCTGCAGTGAGCTCCCTTGTCTGGTGGGTGGCCACTACTCAGGCAGTGGAAGTCTGCCACCTGGTGCCTACTAATGTGACCAAGATCTAGAAACCTCTGCGGTGACAGGCCTGGCACAGAGGCCCCTCAGAGGGCCAGCCTTGGTACCCTTCAGCTCCCACACTGGTGACCCTCTTGGGAATATGAATGTGATGTTCTTCCAGGCTCAGCTCATGGATAGGATGTGTATTTGGTCCTGTTTTCACCTGTGCACAGATATATATCATTTTTACTTTTGGCCAGAGTATCTTACTTGAAAATAATTTTAATAGAACAATTTGACATCAAAATTATAAAATCAATATACCAGTCAATAAAATATATTTCAGAATATTATATAGCTGGCATTATTTAGCACCCCTTTAGTCTAAAAGTGTCCCAAGATAGGGCACTAAATCACATGGTTATCCTACGTGATGATGTGTGATAAGAAATGCCTCTGCCCACATCTATATCAAGAGGCATCCATCTTTCTACCCGTGTCACAAATTTACCCCTCCAAGGTTGCCCACACCCACCCAACACCCAGCCATAGCAACTAAACTGCACAATGCTCAGGCAGAAGGTAGTGAAATAGTGCTTTCTTGGTCACTCTCAAGTCCTAAAGAGTGTGAGAATGGGACTTGGGAGACCCATGAGTCTCCCCTTCCTCCCTGGGAGGCTTCAAAATCATAAGGAGCTACAAATGTAACCAGGAGCTGCCTGAGGCCCATTGGGAGACTGTGTCATATGCAGAAGGTTCCCACATCCTGATCAAGCAAGAGACACCAGCTCATCTAGATGACAGCAGCCACCAACATGACAACGGACACTGCCCCAAGACAGAGCAGCCAAGGGAAAGATTGAGAACTCTGTAGGGAATTCCAGAGCTGCTTCCTATGCCAGGAAACCATCCCAGATAGACAGACCTCCTCTTGAGACAAAGGAGGAAGAGGAGAGGAAGCTTACCCAAAAGGGCTATTTAAATTGTATAGAACAACGTTTTAAACTGAATTTATCCTTTGGTTAAATTTTTCTCCTCCACCTGCTAGATTTGATTACTTATTTTTCTGGGCTCATCTGAGTAATATATGTGAATTTGGAACCCTATGCAAGTGGTGTCTCTAGATAGATAGACAGATTCATATATACATATATATGTATGCATGCATCACTTCTGAAGCTTCCTTTAGAAGGTTTGGATCAGAGAATTTCTCCCCATTGTCACTCAGGGAAGTTAGAGAGTGCAAGAGTTCTGGGGGATCTGTGAGCAGTAGAAGAGAGGGTGGAAGGAGGAGGAAGGGACTCCCATGAGATTACATATGAGAGAAAAGTGTTAAGAGGTAAGAGAGACTGTGTCTACATCTCCAAGTGTCAGGCCTGTTGAATATTAACAAAGCCTTTCTTTTTAATTATTGTCTGTTGTAAATGTGAAACTGGGCATTAAGAAAACAATATGAAAACATTTCCAAACACTGAACAATAAGAACTTTCAGGTGCAGAGTCTATGGACCCAGACATCTACAGGGATTACTCTCTGTACTGCGTTGGTTTTTGCTGGAACACAAAAGATACCTTACACCCAAGAGTCTTCCAGGAGTTTACAAACTTCAGATCCTGTACATCTCTGTCTCAAGTGTAAAATTACCATGCCCTATGCCCAATCTCTCCCTCGCGCTCTCATCTCTGATGACAATGTGGGAAATATGAGAGACATGTGCTAATCTGTTTGGGGAATAAGGGAAAGGTGTTGGAAAAACAGAATGTATTCCCTAGGAAACCATTTGAGTTCTGCTGAACAAAAAAACGTACAATTTCACTCCTAATTCACTCTGAAGTGGTGCATTTCAATTCCCTTGTAAAATACAGAAACACAAAATTAGAATGTGTGTCCCAGCAAGAGCTCTCTTTTGAGTACTTAGGCCAAACAGAGTAAAACTTACCCAAAAACTACACACTATAAATCCTAGTTCACAGAACACATAGTTCCTGCCTGCCGATGTTTCTTTTCTAAACAATATATGTATATGCGTATATGTGTGTGTGTGTGTGTGTGTGTGTACATTATTGTGCTTTATCCATGAAACTAAAATACTATAAGAATTTTTAAAAAGAAAAAAACATAAATGTCTTTTCAGCAACACAGCCCTTTATTCCACGCCTCCCTTCATTCATCTCCATCCTCACCATCTTCACCAACATTGAAGCTAAAATCCTCAGCACTGCCTCTGGCTCTGACCTCTCCTTGACCCCACTACCTGACTATTCTTCCTGAAAAATCATTTCTTCTGCTCCTATTGCAGCTTCCTGAGGGTGGCTCTCATTTGGATCTCCCTCATCTGTCTCCTTGTCTTTAGTCATCCTCCTCTTTGGTCCTAAACTGCACAGTGCATCCCAGAGAGTCAGTTAATGGTCATCATGACCTGCCCCTGGGCTGGAGTTTAGCTCAGTTGGTAGAGTGCCGCTCTGAGCTCTCTGAGGCCCTGGGTTTGATCCCCAGCACCACAATAATGGGAGAAGGACCTGGCAATCCACTCCTGGAACAATCTTGAAGCAATCAGCCATTGAAAACCCTATGAATAACAAAGAAGCACAGACACAGTGATGGGCATGGCACAGTGTTGGAGAGTGTTTTGTTCTGTTGTACACAGGGTTGCTATGAGTCACACCCAACTCAATGGTACCTAACAACAACAACAATGACTGCCACACTATTTGCTTCTGTCCTATGACTGACTACATCTTCTGCTACAGTCAGGTCAGATTTTCAACACTTATTCAATCACTTTCCCACTTCCTAGTCTTTGTACAGCATTTTTCTTTTCAGAATGTTCTTTGCTCTACCTCACCAGATCCAAGCACATGGTGACTTCTTGAAATCTTATCCATATGACAAACTGAGCTCCAAGAAATCTCCTTCATGATCCCTTACTGATTTCTCTGAAACTAAGGTCTCATATTTTCTGGCACTCAACACTTACCACTTTTTGCCCTCTACTGTTGATAAATGGATTCTATAGACTTTTAATTCACTTATGAATACTACAAATCTTACAGAAATCACACTATCATATTAAAAGAAAAAGATCTAGAGTAGGCAATAGTAGTAAATACCATAAAGGTACATTTTGGTTTGGGAGGGAGTTTTAATAATGGAGAGCTATTGTGGGCTAACCTGCAGCCATAGCCCTATAGCATCTGATCCCATCAGATCACAGAAGCTAAGCAGGGTTAGGCCCTGTTAGTACTTGGATGGGAGACCACCTGGGAACACCAGTTGCTGTAGGCTTGGGAGATGGACTGGTAACCCACTCCTAAAAATCAATCTGCCATTGAATACCCTATGAATAGCAGAGAAGCACTGACAATAATGTTTCACCTGTTGTATGTAGGGTCACTATGAGTTGGATACTGCCTTGATGGCACCTAACAACAACATTGTGAACTAACCAGCTTCCAGATAATTGATAGTTTAACTTTTTGGATGCCAAAGATTTCAAGTATTTTTCAGTAGTTTACATGGTTTACCAAACTCCCTTCCTTGATGAATACATAGATTGAGTCTTCAAGCCACCTTGCTTTCTAAAGCCTCCTGCTTCTGCAAATATTGGCCACACCCTCTATCTGAAATGATATAATCTACCTTCTCCGATTGCCAAACTTCCATTCCTCCTGCTTACCTAAAGAGTTCTGTAATTCATATCTGATATGCTGAGGAAAAATTCCTAATTCCTTCCTTTGTGTTGCAAATAATATTTCCTTACCACTATTTCAGCACTTGGCACTTACATTGCATTGTTACCATTTTTTTCTGTATTCGTCAATAAGTTGCAGATTTCTTATGCATAGGATGTAAGGGCCATCACCCTGTACATAATAGGGTCAGAGATGAGTACATTGTGTGCACATAATAAATACTTAGAAATGCTTACCATATGAACACACAATGTATTGTCGGTAAGGATGACTGATTATTTTGCTATTAATGATGTCATTTGGAGTTACATCCCACTTGCACCCAGTGGTATGCACTACACATTGTTTCTTCTTTCTTCTCTATGAATATTCTTCTTCCTATGTAATTTAGATTCGCTCTCTTTGCATATAGTCATTGTCTTTTTCTAATTTAAACACCTAATTTCTATTTTCTGCTTTCTTCCTGCACACCATGTTATTTAGTATATCTGGGTTTTTTTCTCTGGTTTTGATGTTCTTATGAATTCTCAAAAGATTTTTGGCTTAAAGTATTTCTTGACTTGACATATTTATTTATTTGGTTTTTATATCTATCATGTACCATCTTTCCACAGGCAGAACTCCGACAGATCAAATCATAACAAAATATCCTAGATATCTCTGTTTCTAAATTTCTCATTGCACTACCTTCTGACACTTGAGTGACTGTCATGGCCTCTAACATCTTGAACTCGCTCTCTGTTTTGGATGTTGTTGTTGTTGTTGCTGCTGCTGCTGCTGCAGCTGCTGCAGCTGCTGCTGCTGGGTTTTTTTGGTTTATTCTGGAAGGTTGAACCCAGGGCCTTGCAAGCACTCTACTACTGAGCTGTACCTCCAGCCCATTTTTTAACTTTTTTTTTATCTTGAGACAAGGTATGTAGGCTACCTCATGCCTCCAACTCATGATCCTCCTGCCCCTGCCTCCTGAGTCACTGGGATTACAGGTATATGCCACCGCACTTGGCTTCAGTTACTCCCTGTTCTAATCAGAACTACATATCACTTCTAGGGTATTCTTCCTAAAACACTGATTTATCTTTCCTCATTCTAGACACAAGAGCCCTTAATTAATCTTTGTCTTCATAATAGCATCAAACTATAAAATGATTGTGCTAGTTACTTTTCTTCACTGTGGCCAAAATACCTGACATGAACCAGTTAAGGGAAGAAAGATTTATTTTGGCCTATAGTTTCAGAAGAGTCGGTTCTTGGTTGCTTGACCTCAAAGCAGAACATCATGGCAGCAGGAGAGTGTGGTAGAGGAGGTTTTTCACCTCATTGTGGATAGGAAGCAGAGAGACAAGAGGAGAGTAGGGACAAGATAGCCCCAAAGACTCACCCCCACTGACCTACTTCCTGCAGCTAGACCTACCTCCACCTCCTAAAGTTTCCAGAACCTTCTTAAATAGTGCCACCTGCAGGGAACCAAGCCCCCAACACATGAGAATTTGGGGAGAGGGGCAGAGAAACACTGCACCCCCAAACCATAAGAATGCTGAAACTCTTGCTTCAGACTAATTTGATAGTTGCCTAATAGATATGCCAACTGAATTATTACTCTCTACCCCACTAATATATATAAATAAAATACTAATAAAAAAAAGATATTCCTGCTTCATAGATCTCACAGTGTGGCAAAAGAAAATGGCAAATCCAAAACCTCCATAGATATCTGTGATTGGCTACACAGAGATAGATTGTGGAGAATATGTATTAGATTAAGCAGCACTTTGTTCAGATTCTTTACATAAAGAGGCACATTTGAAATGGGTCTTGAAAAGAAATTTTCCCTAGATTGTTGTTGTTGTTAGGTGCTGTCCAGTTGTATCTAACTCATAGGGAGCCTCATAGGGTTTTCAATGGCTAACTGTTTTGGGATTGCCTCAGGAGTGGATTGCCACATCCTTCTCCTGTTTTTGCAGTGCTGGGGATCTAACTTGGGACCTCAGAGACTGGACAGCAATGCTCTACCAACTGAGCTAAACCCCAGCCCCTTCCCTAGATTAGCTTCTTTCTTTTCAAATTAACACAGAATGTTTACCATAAAGCAGACACACATATACAGAGACTCCCACATACCACTAGTCTCAAATAATTCCTTAATAGCACATGGCTTTTGCTTCAAAATGGCAGAAAGAGAAGGAAGAAGTGAATGAGGAGGTGGGGAAAAGAGGAAGAATTGAAGCCATCTGCATTCACAGCACTTACCGTAAGTGTTAGTATAAATTTACTGCTGCCACCTTCACTCTTCACGAACATCATTTTACTATTTCACTATCTTTGTTGAATTTACTACTTCAGAAAACTCTTGCTTAAGAAGATAAAAGTTACAAGTGACTTTATTGTTAGTTCCAGCAACTTCCTAAAATATTCTACTTAGGAGAACATCAAACTGTTCACCTCTGTAATCAAATGACTGTTTATTCCCCACAATCCATCAAAACTCTTGACTCCAGCAATCTTAAACTAGTTTATCATGATCTTTACCCAATACCAATAACATCCCTGCCTCACTCTCTCAATAATCCTAATCTCTCAACTCTTCCAATCTCTACTACCTTTGCCTTTGAAACACCAATCCCAAACCAGACTTCCTGCCTTTACCATGTCCCGCTCAACACTAGCATTGTGTAGAGGTCTTACTCTCCCTTACTATAACAAAAACAAATGTAGATTTTTTTTCTTAATCAGTTGTTCCAGTGATATTTTCAGAATGCCAGCATCCCATCCTCAGCATCACTAGTATGGATTATACCCTAACTACATACCAGGTAGTCTGCAGCTGTACCACTGTGGCATCCGATCCAGCCAGATCTCAGAAGCTAAGCAAGGTCGGGCCCGGTTAGTACTTGGATGGGAGACCACCCGGGAACACCAGGTGCTGTAGGCTTGGGAGATGGACTTGGCAACCCACTCCCAAAAATCAATCTGCCATTGAAAACCCTATGAATAGCAGAGAAGCACTGACAATAGTGTTTCACCTGTTGTATGTAGGGTTGCTAAGAGTAGGACACAAACTTGATAACACCTAACAACAACAATAACAACAACAACATACCAGGTCTTTGCTAAATGCCTTTTAGAAACTGATAAACATATCCATCCCTTACATAGTCTTTTAAAATAAGCATTTAAGTTATATGAGGTATAGTTAAAATATCTTCCAAAGAGGAAGTTTAGATTTTCCCTCCTCACAGAAATTATGGGAGCCAAATGGGCCTAGGTCTAAAAGTTATTCTGCAGAAGATCTCCTTGGTGAGTACCACTGGAAGCCATCTGTCACTGCAGTGGCCTTGGCTTCTGTGGCTCAATTCCATTGAATTCTATTCTATCATAATAAATCCAATGATGAAAACAAATGTCCCTCTTCTTTCACTATTAAAGGGGATGACCTCACAGAAAATACCAGGGGATGAAATAAACAAGTGTTAGATACGTAAACAAAATAAAGGTAGGGAGTCTGTAAGGAGGAGGAATGCCTGTGTTTTGCCTTTCACCTCCAAATGAAGAATAATAGATACTCTCCTGGCAAACCGAGAGAGGAAAATGGGGTGACTGAGCTTCCCAACTAAAATAACATCAACTATATATTGTAATTTCACTTTCGCAACTCCACACTTTTGACTTCATGGCACTGCCAGTAAAAATTCATTTTCCAGCAGTGCACCGGAACAACCTGCGCTTCACCTTAATCTACTTTTCCTGCTAAGAGCCAAGAGGAGAGGTAGGCTTGTCTAAGGAGGATAGACGGCAGAGCACTCCATCAGAGGAGGCCATATGCTAAATTAATCATGTTCCAGCTAGAATTTGCAATTCTTTGAGAGATGTTCGAGATGGTATGAAAAATTTAGAGCTAACAGGGAAAGAAGGAGAGAGGTTGTGAAGCAGAAAGCTTCAGAGGGCACTTTAAATGTAAAAGATGTATTATCGTTCCTTGCACGTGAACAAGATAGATTACCTTACCCAGAATCCAATACATAAGGACTGTGTTCTCATAGATGTGCCACATGATGGGATCTCTCATTCTGGAACACAGAAACTTCAGGTGTAATGGTCATTTTTCATGATATGCATAAATATGAAACCTGTCCATCTTAAATTAGCATTGGTTGGTCAAAGCTGCATACAAGGATAGGGTCAGTATGGGATGACAAGCCCTATCTAAGGGGATCACAACCTTACTACATAGATGAATTTGGGGAGTATTTTATTATTTTAATGTATGTCTTCCCCTCTTTTTCTGCCATTATCGAACTAGTTTTCTTTCTGAATTCCTAGGATCTCTATTTTGTACTGTGGACTTCCCCATTGGCCTTCTGCATAAGTGTAGCCATATGTAGTGTCTTCTATAATTTCTTCATCTCGAAAATTACATAATAATCCTTATTAACCAAAATTAAAGCCACAAAAGTTTTTGTTTTAATAGTTCCTCTAGAGTTACTCTTGAATTTAAAATAATTAAGGAATAGAAAAATAAATGTCCTAATTAAAATAACAAGAAACTCATCATGAATTCAGTGCAACTTAGTACAACATTCCATGACAGTTGTAAATTTAAAAACATACAAACAAAAATAACAAAAAATTGTTTTCTTTCCTCAAGATACTTAGGTAATATTCTTTCAGAACAATTCTCTAACACCTTATTCTCAAACCCAACCACATCTCATTGCAATTTCCTCTCCTGTGGTAAGAAATGGCTTTTGTGATGACCGTACAAGAGATAACAGGAAATTTCATGTTTAGTAAATTATGAGGCCCACACCTCCAGTTGCAGATGAGGGTATCCACTGCTGCCCTGAATGGTTTTTGATAGTGACAAGATGAACGAGCATTGTAGGTACAGCTCTAATCTCCCTGTAGTCTGTGGCTGCCCCAGGTTTTTTATGCTTTTTTCCTTCTCTTATTGAACAGTTTTGTTCCATCTTTTTTCCATTGTCCAAATAAGTGTTCCTGCCCTAAATTCCACATTCTCAATTTCCTGCTTAAATCAGCAACTAAAAACTCATTCGTAGTAGACTGTTGGGCTGGGATTTAGCTCAGTTCGTAGAGTGCTGCTCTGCAGTCTCTGAGGTCCCCAGTTCAATTCCCAGCACTGCAAAAATGGGAGAAGGGTGTGGCAACCCACTCCCAAGGCAATCCCGAAAAAATCTGCCATTGAAAACCCTATGAGGGTCGCTTTGAGTCGGACTCAACTTGACGGCACCTAACAACAACAACAACAACAAGTAGACTGTTAATTATGACAGATAGGGAGCCTGCAATACAATTCATGTCCACTTTCAGAAGTTCAAAGATGCCTTGCTGGTAAAGAAACATTTTCCCCTTCATCAATTAATATTTGATGGGCTGCTGGTTCTTTATATTACTTCCATCCCAAATGATTTACTTTCTGAACTCTTTCCTGTCCCCCATCCTCTTGGAAGGGGGGGCTTTCCCACTCCTAGGGAGATGCGGATCACACACGGAGCTGCTTTTTACACAGCTCATCTCCTGTCACCAAAGACAGCCACAAGCAGCCCTCGATAGTGATCATCTAAACGAGAAAGGATTAGGTCTCACTTTCTTTTACTTCCTCCTTTGCACTACACTTCTCAGTATACTCAGCCTTCATCCTTTCTGAGGCACTCTCCATTCTTTCCCAACCCCAGGCTTAGCTTAGTCTCATGCTTTCAGTCTCAACACCCACCTTACTATTTCAGGGAGACATTTGCTAATCTTGCATATGCACACTAAGTCAGAGCTTCCCTAGTACCTAGTACTTCTACTTTTATGACAGCCAGGACACTCACCCTACTGTAAAAACATCCAGAACCACTTACTCAAGTTGACCTCCACACTAGACTGGAAAGAACACTGGGACTGCTTGTCCAGTATTGTTTTACCAGTGAATAACAAATATTTATCACATAAGTGAATAAAGGCAAGACTGGTGTTTGATTCTTTCTTATATCTGCTGAAATATCTACTGGAGTAACTGAAACCTAATTAGCATTCAATAAAATGCTTACCAATTAAATGCAAGAATAAGAACCCTAAGGATGTCAGCTGAATTCACTACCCCAAACCAACTGGGAAAATTCTTCCTACGATGGTTCTTGCCTGATCTCTCAGTGGGCTTCCTGCATGGCTCAGATGAAAGCTAGAAAGAACAGCATACCAGGGAAAAAACAAAAGTAATATGCAATGGAAACTAAACTGCCACAAACAAAAGTAATATTCTTTTCTTTTCCTTTCAATTCCTACTGTTGAATACCACCCTTCCCCAGAGGCAAAGATCAGTGGAATCATACTCATAAGAAAAAGTCATCACTATATGTTTTGTGTAAGAATTATGTTATTTAAATTCTCACTCATGAATGTGTAGCTAATATTGATGAATGGCAAACCTAAAAGGAAGAAAGCTAAGGCTTTTTAAAGCAAACCCATTGAAATTAAGGTCATATGTAAGAACTTTGCTTAATTTTTTTTCTGAATCATGTCCAGAACTCCAGAGGGCATGTTAAATAATGAAAATGTAAACTGTTGGGATTTGGTGCTGCTTAGTATGTTGGCACAGCACAAAACTCTATGTGTGGTTTAAAAAAGTAAGTAATTTCCCCCTCTTCCTTTATCTAGTATCTTCCAAAATTAAAACAGTTTTCTTTTCTTTGTGGAATAACATAAGCTAACCAAATTATACCCTAATATTTTCATTCAATGACTTGGAAAGTCATGAAAATGTCTGTTTGGGGAGTTGCCTACACAGAAACAGAAAGAAAGGACCATATCAGGAGGAGAGAGAAAGATCAGGGAGGGAGAGAGGGAAGAAGAGGGAGGGAGGAAGAAAACAAAGAATTCCAAAGATTGTCACAATCTGATCTGCATAAATAAAAGATAATGGCTTCAGTGAGCTGGCCAACCTTTCTGTGAAGTGATCGGTCTGCAGAGAGTCATGTCTGAGAGGCTGCAGGTCATTATGGCAGGATAATGCCTATTTCTCATTTATATTAAAGAATCTTGCCTGTTAAGGGCATGATTTGGATCTCAGACATAAATGCACACAGGGCTGCACACCTTGTTAAGTCAATTGCTACACATGCATTTTCTCCCTAATACACATACAGATTTTATCATTCACAATCCAACCATTACCTCTATGTTCTTTTCTTGATATGAAAAGGATAACATTTAGGTAGATCAGAAGTACTCAAATTGAGAGGATGAGATCATAAAACTTTCTCTTGGCACAGAAATTTTTTATCTAATTTTGTATAGAAGATACTAATTTCTCTTACCTTAAACAGAATATCGAGAGAAGGTAAAACCGCTTCCAGTTCTGTTTTACATGTTTGATTCATTTTATTATCTGGTTTCAGGCAAGATGGATTATTCCAAGTCAGAACCTGGAGACCTGGACAATGAAAATTTTCACATAAAAAAATATCAAGCAATGCATTAAACAAAGGCTGACTATAAAACTGGTTAAATACAAAATAGAAAACCAAGGAAAATCATAGTATCTTGAATCCAAAGAAGAATTATGGTTGTAATTGAAAGGCTTCTTTAGCTGGGCCCCATAAGATGGCTTTAGCTTTAGTAAGATCTTCATCTTACAGATCTGCAGGTTGATAAATTCATGTCACTTTGTTGTTGTTGTTGTTAGGTGCCATCGAGTTGGTATCAGACTCACAGCAACCCTACTTACAACAGGGGAAACACTATTGTCAGTGCTTCTCTGCTGTTCATAGGATTTCCAATGGAAGACTGATTTTTGGGAGTGGGTTGCCAAGCCTACAGCACCTGGTGTTCCCAGACGGTTTCCTATCCAAGCACTAACCAGGTCCGACCCTGCTTAGCTTCCAAGATCTGATGGGATCAGATGCCACAGGGCTATGGCTGTAGGCCATGTCGCTTTAGCCAAACACAAATCTAATCTTGTTGAATTGAATTGAAACAACAATAATAAAAAATTTTCAGACACTGATTTCCAAATAAAAACATAAAAGATTGATTTATAAGACAATAATAACATGGCATAGTAGGAATATTCCAGAAAGACAGAAGATTGAGGATCTGGTGCTGGTCTTACTGTTTTCACCTCTGTGACTCTGGGTGAGCCCCTTAGCTTCTCTAGTTCTTTATTTTCCTTATGTTTCCTCATGGAGAAATATTAAGAGTTAATTCAAATCAATGAGACTATAGCTCAATAGATAAATGGGCAAAGTCAGGAATAAAAGGCAGTGTGGTAGATGGCACTGTGGATTTCAAACAAAAGCCTAGGTAACTCAAGAGTGTCCAGATGTGTCAATAATGGGGTGACTTGTACCAAGAAGTTCCATAGCTCAGATAGTGTATGAATAAAAGGATCATTTTGCAGGGTTGTCAAATCTGTGACCTGTAGACCTGGCAGAGACCACAAACTTATTCTATAGGAAGGAATCACTTACAGCAATGGTTCTCAATGGGAATACTACTGCCCTTTGAGGGAGGTTTTGGAAATTGGGTTAGGGGTTTGTTGGCACAATGATTGGGGGGCATTACTGGCATTTGCTGGGCAGAGGTTCTTTGTGTCTTGCAATGCACAAGATAGTCTTGTACAAGGAAGAATTATTCTACTTCCCACAAAACTTTTGTATACATCATCACATTCACAAAGATATGCTTCTAATTATCTAGTTTTGTTTTATAAATGCACACATAGTTTTATTTGCCCAGCTTTCATAGGCACTGATTTTCCAGAATGGTCATTACAAAATCAATCAAGGGAATATCAATCATATTTTACGCACAGACTTTTATCAAGAGTGCTTACAGTTTTTTAAAATCATACTGTTCATGATAGTTGAGTCAATGTTGTTTTTAGGTGCCATCAAGTTGGGTTCAGCTCATAACAATCTTATGTACAACAGAAAGAAACACTCCCCCATCCTGTGCCAGGCATATGACTTTTTTTTAATATGTTTAAGTCCATTGTTGCAGACACTGTGTCAATCCATCTAGTAGAAGGTCTTCCTTTTTTTGGTTCACTTGTCACTCTCTCAAACATGATATCTTTCTCCAAGGATTGTTCCCTCCTGACAACATGTCCAAAACACCTAAGACACAGTGTAGCCATCCTTGCTTCTAAGGAGCGCTCTGGTTGCAATTCTTCTGGGATAGATCTATTCATTCTAACCTGGTGAATAGCAGAGAAGCACTGACCATAGTGCAGGGCATGTTGTCTGGCCTAACCTGGACAGATGGGGATATTTAGAAGGGTCAAGCTTCAGTCTTCCCCTCAGGCCAAAAACTCTTACCCAACCTGACACTAGCCAGCAAAAGGAAAAATAATGAGGCAACAAATTAAGGGACATATCTTGACTTGTCACGTTTTGCATTTTTATCCCTCTTGAATATGTTCCTCTCCTTTCCATGTACACCAGAAACTGGTCATCCTTAACTTGGACTAAAGGACCTAGTCTAGCATTACATTTATCATAACCCCTTGTTGTTGTTGTTGTTGTTGTTGTTGTTGTTGTTGTTGTTGTTGTTAGGTGCCACCAAGTTGGATCCAAGTCATAAAAACCCTATCTACAACAGAATGAAACACTGCCTGACACTGTGCCATGCCATGCTATTTAAAGGGTATTCATAGGGCTTTCAATCATGGATTGTTTCAAGAGTGGGTTGCCAGGTCCTTCTCCCTGGCCTGCAGCACCTAGTATTCCCAAGTGGTCACCCATCAAAGGACTAACAAGGATGACCCTGCCTATCTTCCAATATCAAGTAGGATCAGATGCTAGGGTGCTATGGCTGCAGACATCATGAACCTAAGACTATTAAAATAAAAACAAGAATAAGAATGCCATCTACTGGTGTGGAAAGCAGCAGAGCTCCAATAAATCCACAATTTAAACAAGAAAAATATGTAGAACAAAACAGGTCTTTATTATTTTGTTATGAAATGGAGATAACAGCTGGAAAATGGAGAGTTAAGTATAAGTAGCATTAAGGGAATTAATTGCAAATAAATTCCTTCTTAACTAGTGAATCTTTCATCTTCATCTCTCAGTTTTATAGTATTTCCTCCTCAAGGCTCCATCTAGATAGAATAGAGATAAATACAATGATACAAAAGGGTTTGTTTTATTGACATGTTAAGATGTTTCAAAGCAACCTAGTCTTGCCCTTTATTAAAAATTTTAAAATGTATTAATAAATTGGTTTGCCTGTGTAGACAGAATGAAAAACATGTGACCCTTGGCTGTTTCCACTCTCTATATACTGGAACTATCATGGAATCTTTCTGCATTTTTTCATGGAAGGCAAATTAGGGACTGTTGAATTATATTCTCAAGTTTGATCGCCACTTACATGATCATTTCTATGAATTTTCCTCAGTTGTCCAGTGATAATTCAATATTTTTACCTTTTCCAATTCAAGCATTATTTCTATTTACTTATTACTTGAAAATTCTACTCAAGTCATGATATTTTATCAAGGTCTGGATAATAATGCACTAAAATGCTCACAATATCAAGGTTTATTTTATTGTGTGCAAATTTCTAACTGTTCCAGCACCATTTGTTGAAAAGATTATCTTTTCTCATTAAATGGCTTTGACATATTTGTCAAAAACTAATTGACCAAATGTGTGTGTTTATTTCTGGATTTTATATTCTGTTCCATTAATCTGCTTGTCTATCCACATACTAATTCTGCATTCTCTTGATAACTATAGCTTTGTACTAAGTCTTGATATTAAGCATTGTAAGTCATGCAAGTTTGTTCTTTTTCAAGTTGTTTTGGCTATTTTAGATACTTTCTAGTACTATGCAAATATTAAAATCAGCTTATCAATTTCTGCAAAAGGGTTTCTGGAATATGAATTGAGATTGTGTTGAATTTTTAAATCAATTTGAGAAGAATTGACACTAATAATATTGAAGCTTCCAATACATGAATATAGTATATCTTTCCATTTATTTAGGTCCTTTTAAATTTTTCCTAAGCAATGGTTTGTAGTATAAAATTTAATTCAAAATGTCTCATAGATCTCTGTTTAATGATTAAAATTATGAAAATTCTGGAATAAAACAGGTAAAATCTTAGATTTTGGATTTGGGAAATATTTCTTAAATAGGACACAAAAAAGCACAAACTATAAGGTACAATAATAAATTAGGCTGCATCAAAATTAAAATTTTTGTCCTCAAAGACACTATGCTATAAATGAAGAACAAACCTCAGACTAGGAGAAAATATTTGCAAAGCATATGCTATATGAAAAAAGACATACATCTAGAATGTATGAATCACTCATACCATCAAATTAGAGGGCAAATAACCAAGTTATTATAATGGTTAAAATATTTGAACAGATATTCAATCAAAGAAAATGTGCAGGAGAGAAAAAGTATATCAAAAGCTACTGAATGTCATTAGTCATTAGGGAAATGCCAGTTAAAACAACAATAAGATTTTCCTACATTTCCAGAATGGCTAAAATTAAGAAGACTCTCCATACCAACTGTTGGTGATGATATGGAGCTACTGGATTTTTCATAGACTGCTGAAACAAATATATACTGGTGCAATCAATTTGGAACACAGTGACAATGTTAAAGATACACATGTCATACAAGTAAGTAACTCCATTCTTAGGCATTCACCTAAGATACGTTTATCTCAAGTGCATTATGTCTACACGAAGACTTGTACAGGGATGTTCATAGCAGCTTTATTTGTATTAGCCAAAACCATAAATAATTCAAATGTCCATCAAGAGATGAATGGACAAACAGGTTGTTCTACAACCATTCAGTGGGTTACTACTCAGCAATAAAAAGAAATTAATTCACTCAGAAATAAAAATAGGGTAAGCTATTGCTATATGTAACAACATAGATTAAATTAAAATAATTATGTGAAGTGAAAGAGCCTGCAGCCATGCCACCGTGGCATCCAATCCCTTCGGATCTCAGAAGCTAAGGTGGGTTGGTCCTGGTTAGTCCTTGAATGGGAGACTGCCTGGGAAGACCAGATGCTGCAGGCTTGGGAGAAGGACTTGGCAACCCACTCCCAAAACAATCAGCCATTGAAAACTCTATGAATAGCAGAGAAGCACTGACAATAGTGCTAGGCATGGCAGTGTGGAGTACTGTTTCATCTGTTGTACATCGGGTCACTATAAGTCAAACACAATTTGATGGCATCTAACAACAACAACAAGTGAAAGAAGCCAAGAAAAGTACATGTGATATAAAATCCTATAAAATGAAAACCAAATTATAATGGCACAAGCAGATAAGTAGGAGTCTGGAGATGGGGAAGTAAGTTGAGGAAGACAGTAAGGGAAAGATTACCAAGAGGCACAAGAAAACTTTAGGGATATATATGTCCATTTATCTTGATTTTTAGGGTAGTTTCATAGAAGTATAATAAATACTTCAAAATTCTTCAAAGTATATATTTTTAAATATGCAGTTTGCTGTATGGCAATTATAGATCAATAAAGCTATACAACATATGTTACACAGTGATGACAAAAACTGATTAGAAAAAATGTTATTTAACTTTTTGATTGTTCTTTATGTTGAGGAATTTAGTTTTGCCTTGGCCTATCTGATGTTCTAATTGCCAATGATACAATTGTTGTTATTGTTAGGTGCTGTCAAGTTGTGTCCAACTCATAGCGACCCTCATGGGGTTTTCAATGACTGATTGTTTCCAGATTGCCTTAGGAGTGGATTGACATGTCCTTCTCCCATTTTTGTGGTGCTGGGAATCGAACTCCAGACCTCAGAGACTGCAGAGCAGAGCTCCACCAACTGAGCTAAATCCCAGCCCAATGATACAATTACCATAGTATTAATATAACAGTCCTTGTATTCATGTACTTGTATAGAGGACAGAGGTACAGAATAATGTGATTGTACATACAAGATGGACCCACCCTCCACAATCTCCTCCCTCCCAAAGACAAACCTGTTGTTGCATTATGCCTATGTTTTTACTAATCAAACTAAGAGTTCACAGATTATCTCTACATTGAATTTGACCATTCAATTATTAAATCCAGTTACCTTGGCCACAGAACATGGTGTCAAATTTAATTCCTTCTTTCTCACACCCTACAATCTGCTACTGAACTCTCATAACTGTCTTCCAAACAATAGCCTGACTTGGAACCCTATTCCCACCTTTCTCATTCTCAGTACCACCATTCTCTCCAGGCCACTACCTTTCCCTTGGATTATTTTCAGAGCCTCCAACTGGTCTTCCTGCTCTACCTTGACCCTTTCAGTCTTTTCTCAGATTATCAACCAGAATGAATCATTTTCTCCAATATTTTATCATGAAAAATGTCAAATATGCAGTAATGTTGAAAGAAATTTTACAGTGAGCATGCAGACCCACTGCTCATATTCTACCATGAATATTTGATCATACAGGCTGAGCATCCCTAATCTATAAATCTAAAATCTGAAATGCTCCAAAACCCGAAGCTTTTTGAGTGTCAACATGACACTACAAATGGAAAATTCCATACCTGACTTCATGTAAAGGTTGCAGTCAAAACTATCACATAAAATCATCTTCAGGATATGTCTATAAGGTATATACAAAATATGAATGAATTTCATGCTTAGACATGGGTCTCTTCTTCCAGATGTGTCATTATGTATAAACAAATACACCAAACTCCAAACGAAAATCTGAAATCCGAAACACTTCTGGTCCCATGAATTTCACATGAAAAAGATACCCGACCTGTACTTGTTTCATCACATTATCCATCCTTCTTGAAGAATACTTTTAAAATGGGAAGCAGATCATGTTGCTGTTCTCCACAAGAACCTCCCAAAGTTTCCTGTGCCCTTCAGAGTAAAAGCCAAACTTTTATAATACTTAATAAAGACAAAAGCAATCTGCACAGTCCTACCACCTAATTCCCATACCTCTTCTCCATCTTCATCTCCTACAGCTTCCTGCTCATCCTCTCCATACACAAACACACCCCACTCCTTCCTTTCCAGCCATGCTGAGCTCTTGCATAGTTTATGATGCAGCAGTTTTCCACTGGCTTTTCCCTTTTTCTGTACCTCCCTGCAGATTTCTTTGTGACTTACTCCATCACTTCTTTCATGACTTTAATCAAACATCCCCTTTTTATAGCAAGACTTTCTCTGACCACCTTGCTGAAGAGAACAAACCTTTAAAATCACAAATCCCCCTGAAGTTACCTTCCTCCTTTCCCTGCTTTTCATTTCCTGGGTCATCTTAATCACCATGGCACTCTATGTTTTAGTTATTAGATGTTTCTATGCTTCATCTCCCCACTTTATCATTAGTTACCATCTACAATATACATGGTGGGCTGGGATTTAGCTCAGTTGGTAGAGCACTGGGCTGCAGTCTCTGAGGTCTTGAGTTCAATTCCCAGCACCGCAAAACTGGGAGAGGGGCCTGGCAATCCACTCCCAAGGCAATCCAGAAACAGTCAACCATTGAAAACCCTATGAACGCTGCTATGAGTCAGATACCGATTTGATGGCACCTAACAACAACAACAATATACATAACATCACATTATGCAATTTGTGTGTGTTGACCTCATTTGAGTTGAACAATGGTTGCCTAAAATAGCAACACTTAGTTCCTTATTATAAAGAAACAGACTGAAAGAGGTTGAGCAACTTGCAAAAGACCACCAGGGAATGCAGGAGACACAGTTAAAACTTAGTTTTGCCATTCTCCAAGATTTTCTGTCTGCAGTAGTACCACTGTAGTGTCCTATCTCATGAGATCTCGGAAACTAAACAAGGTCAGGCCTGGTTAGTACTTGAATGGGAGACCGACTGGGAACTCCAGGTGCTGTAGTCTTGGGAAAAGGACCCGGCAACCCACTCCCAAAAACCAATCCGCCATTGAAAACCTTATGAACAGCAGAGAAGCACTAATAATACTGTTCCACCTGATGTAAGTAGGGTTGCTATGGGTCAGACACCCACTCCATGGCATGGAGCAATGACAAGATTTTCTATGGTGAGACAGTCCAAGCCCTCAGGCAGGTACCCTAATTGAAGACCTCTATCACATTCATTCCTCATTTTGTCATTAAGCAGTTTTCAAGGTGTCTCTAGTGAAATTCTGACCCTAAAAAAGGACAAATCTCAAGCCAGTAGTAATTAATACTTTGGGGGAATGAATTAGATGACAAATAGAAAAAGAATCCATGCCATAGGTGTGGTAGTCAACATAGGAGCCTGGACTAGGTACAGCAGAAAATTAAGTATTACAGAAGCACCCAGGGCATGAATTTGCCCAAAGTTTCACAAACCTTTCATCTTCCCCAGGGACAAAGTAGAACTCATTAAAGGAAGCCATACGTATATAAATATATATGTATATATATGTATATATGTATA